>CM023615.1:0-107500 GCA_013358685.1 Antennarius maculatus | reverse complement strand
TGAATGTTGGAACTATGACAGGAAAAGGTAGAGAGTTGGTTGACATGATGCAGAGTCTCAATTCTGAGGCTCTTCAGTAAATATTCATTCATAGAGTTAAGAATATTCATGGTCTGACTCAGTTCCATAAAAAACTTGTTCTGTAAATAGTTCTCTTACTTTTGAGATCAAAAACATTTATTTGAATTTCAATTTTGAGGCTGTTCTGTAAATAGTTTTAAAATAAGCAAAAATACAGCAACTTATTTGCTGTATCCATATCAATTTTAGACTTAAAATCCATATCAATCCATATCAATCCATATCAATTTTAGACTTAAAACAATGTGGTGATTTAAGCCCCACTCATTTCCGGTCAAACCACACCCACTTCTGGTTTAAGCCCCGCCCATTCCAAATACAGATATGGATACAGATAATCTAGTTGATTGAACAGATACAGATACAGATATTGGTGTACTCGCTCATCCCTACTAGAAATATAAGGTGGAGAAATTCTGGGTGGACTTTGATGAAGTGATGCAGAGCATACCTAGAAGTGAGAGAGTTGTCATTGGTGCAGACTTCAATGGACATGTTGGTGCAGGAAACAGAGGTGATGAGGAGGTGATGGGCAGGTTTAGTATCCAGGAGAGGAACGCAGAATGACAGATGGTAGTTGACTTTGCAAAAAGGATGGAAATGGCTGTAGTGAATACTTTCTTCCAGAAGAGGCAGGAACATAGGGTGACCTATAAGAGTGGTGGTAGGAGCACACAGGTAGACTACATCTTGTGTAGACGGTGTAACCTGAGGGAGATCAGTGAATGCAAATGTGGCAGGATAGCGCTACACTCCCGACCGTGAGGGGCAGTGTGGCAGACAATCAGCGAGTGGTTCTGTATAAATAGACCTGGTCAGACCCTTCTCCGTCCTTCCCGCTTCCTCTTCCTCCTTTACGGAGCCGACAGCTGTGCTTGTCAGCCGATTGGGTTACAAAAACAAAGGTAGGCATGCTTGTTCTGCTCAATGTATCCCGTGTATGGGCCCCGTGTTTACTCCGGTTTTGCTCCGTCCGGCAGTGTGGTGTTACCAGGAGCTGGGCTGTCTCCCTTGGGCCAGTGTGCACGCAGTGCGCTTTCTGAGGGTAGGACGCTTAGTTGTCTGCCTTTTATATCAAGCTGCTGATGGTCTGTGTTACAATATGGATTATGATTCTCTCTCAGCCGTCCCTGGTGTAGTCCGGGCTGCGGGCTTCCTCCTCCTGCCACGTGCGACACCTTGATCCTGCTCTCCGGTAGATGTTTATTTGTAACTTTTGTTATTTTGTAATGTCCTATATTCATATTTTAATTAGGTTAATTTGTTTATTTTGCAGTGCGCGGCCGTCATTGCCGCTGTGAGCCTCACTGCTGTTTTGGTTCTTCGTTCTTCGTACTTCTTTCTCCAATGTCTGTGTGTCTGCTCTGGGGTTTGGCTCGTCTAGAGACTTCAATCACCGTAATTCGGCGCTGATTCGGCCTATATCGGGCTAGGCTCCATTAACGGTGGTCAAAGCCGTACAATACAGCATTCACCGAAGTCCTCAACGTGAGCCAAGAGAGGGCGTCCCGACCCTCTCATAGACGCTGAGCCACTACCTCTGGAGAGTGGTTTTAATTAGAGTGGCAGACTCTTTCCCAATTTCTTGAGTTTATTCATTTGTTATTTCTTTCATTGAATTATTATTGATAAGTTTGGTGGGTTATATTTGAATTATTGTTCAGTAATCTTTTTTTTGTTTCCTCTTTTTGGATAATTTGTGTGTTAGAACAGTGTATTTTGGGTTTTCTGACATTGGTTATAGTGTGTGAGGGTTGCCTGATTTTGTGTTTCTAATTGTGTTCTTTTTCCTTGACAGGTGCTGAGGGCCCAAAGCGGCAGCGGTTCCCCTGGTGGTGGTTCCTCATTCACGTTTTTTTGGTTTGCTGTGTCACGGGTGCAGTGTCGTTTTTTTTTCTCCCATTTTTGTTACCGCTGTCGTGGTAAGCCCCAGCCCTGTCCCTTTTTTTGGTAATTCTTCTTTATAATCATATTTGTTAGTATTCATTTAGTCTGTTCTCATTTTAAAATAACTGTTTAATAAAAGAATTTTTATAATTGGAAATCACACTCTCATCCTGTGGAATTTTCTCGAACTGTGTGCCTTGGACCAAATTGAAGCCTTATTATTTGTAAAACTTGTTCATATCCTGGGGTGAAAGCCCCCAGATGGCGTTGTCAGCAACTGCTTCACACCGCTCGCCTTGCCACACAAAGTAGTGGTAGGCGAGAGTGTAGCCAAATAGCATAGGATGGTGGTGTGTAGGATGACTCTGGTGGTGAGGAAGATGAAGAGGACAAAGACAGAGCAGAAGACGAAATGGTGGAAGCTGAAAAAGGAAGAGTGTTGCATGACTTTTAGGAAGAAGTTAAGACAGGCTCTGGGTGGTCGGAAGGTGCTTCCAGATGACTGGACAACTACAGCTAATGTGATCAGGGAGACAGGTAGGAGAGTACTTGGTGTGTCATCTGGAAGGAAAGTAGATAAGGAGACTTGGTGGTGGAATAACATAACATAACATAACATAACATAACATAACATAACATAACATAACATGAATTTTATTTGTCAGCAGTGCTGAAATTTGTTTTGCGACCCAGCAGCTGTTTTATGCAACAGAGAAGAACACATATCACCCACACTGACATGACAGATATTGACAACATGGAAAACATAGTAGTTGAGAGCACTTGTCACCCACTCAGCCTATCTCCAGTTTTGCTCTTGGTTGAGCATTAATGTGGATTGATGGAGTGTGATACAGAGAAAAGAGGTTAGCTAAGAAGAAGAAGGACACTGAGAGGACTGAGGAGAGTAGACAGGAGTACAGGGAGATGCAGCGTAAGGTGAAGGTAGAGGTAGCAAAGGCCAAACAAGAAGCTTATGATGACTTGTATGCTCGGTTGGACAGTAAGGAGGGAGAGACTGATCTATACAGGTTGACAAGACAGAGAGACAGAGATGGGAAGGACGTGCAGCAAGTTAGGATGATTAAGGATAGGGATGGAAGTCTATTGACAGGTGCCAGTAGTGTGATGGGAAGATGGAAAGAGTACTTTGAAGAGTTGATGAACGTGGAAAATGAGAGAGAACAAAGACTAGAAGAGGTGACTTGTGGACAAGGAAGTAGCAAAGATTAGTCAGGATGAAGTGAGGAGAGCACTGAAGAGGATGAAGAGTGGAAAGGCAGTCGTTCCTGATGAGGTTTGGAAGTGTCTAGGAGAGGTGGCAGTAGAGTTTCTGACTGGGTTGTTCAACAGGATCTTAGATAGTGAGAAGATGCCTGAGGAATGGAGGAGAAGTGTGCTGGTGCCCATTTTTAGAACAAGGGAGATGTGCAGAGTTGTGGCAACTACAGAGGAATAAAGCTGATGAGCCATACAATGAAGTTATGGGAAAGAGTAGTGGAAGCTAGACTAAGGGCAGAAGTGAACATTTGTGAGCAGCAGTATGGTTTCATGCCAAAAAAGAGTACTACAGATGCAGTATTTGCTTTGAGGATGTTGATAGAGAAGTACAGAGAAGGCCAGACGGAGCTGCATTGTGTTTTTGTAGATCTGGAGAAAGCTTAAGACAGGGTGCCCAGAGAGGAACTGTGGTATTGTATGAGGAAGTCTGGAGTGTCAGAGAAGTATGTTAGAGCGGTGAAGGACATGTATGAGGACTGTAAGACAGTGGTGAGGTGTGCTGTAGGTGTGACAGAGGAGTTCAAGGTGGAGCTGGGACTGCATCAGGGATCAGCTCTGAGCTCCTTCTTGTTTGCTATGGTGATGGACAGGCTGACAGATGAGGTTAGACAGGAATCTCCATGGACTATGATGTTTGCAGATGACATTGTGATCTGCAGTGAGAGCAGGGAACAGGTGGAGGAGAAGTTAGAGAGGTGGAGGTTTGTCCTGGAAAGGAGAGGAATGAAGGTTAGCCGCAGTAAGACAGAGTACATGTGTGTGAATGAGAGGGACCCAAGAGGAAGAGTGAGGTTACAGGGAGAAGAGATCAAGAAGGTGGAGGATCTGAAGTAGTTAGATAGATAGATAGATAGATAGATAGATAGATAGATAGATAGATAGATAGATAGATAGATAGATAGATAGATAGATAGATAGATAGATAGATAGATAGATAGATACTTTAATGATCCCAAGGGAAATTCAGGTGACATCTGCTCACAAGAGATACAATAAATACACATAACAATGACAGAGAGAAATGGCACAGCCAAAAGACGTTGTATAAATTACATTATTTACATACTGTTACATAATTATAACAACAGGAAACAGAAGAACCTAGAATAAAAGGAAGCATAGGGACATGAGAGAAGAAAGATGCAATGGGTGTAGATGATGTACGATCAGAAGCAGAACCAGAAACATGTGGATGTACCGAGCTGTAAACTGACTCTAAGGTCCCCCACAAAGTGTCCCACAGTGCATCCACAGTGTGTCCCAGGCCCCCCTCGTCTATCCCTTTTCACCCGACCTTGATGACCCTGCGGCTTCGGCCCCCCTCCTTCTGAGAGAGTGGTTGTGCCCTCTGATGGCACGAGGCACAAAGGAGGTCCTGAGTCTCTCAGTGGAGGAGCTTGGTGACAGCAGTCTGCCACTGAAGAAGCTCCTCTGCTGGGCGAAGGTGGTGTGCAAGGGGTGGGTGGTGTTGCCCATGATCGATCTAAACCTGGACATAGTCCTCCTCTCTAGAACAGTCTGTATTGAGTCCAGATCCTGACCGATCACAGAACCAGCCCTCCGGATGAACCTGTCGAGTCTCTTTGTGTCCCGTTTCCTTGCACCACCACCCCAACACACAATGGCGTAGGACAGCACAGTGGACACAATGGACTGGTAAAACAGTCTGAGCAGATTAGAGCTGATGTTGAAGGAGGCCAGCCTCCTTCAGAAGTCCAACCTACTCTGACCCTTCTTATATACGCAGTCCAGGTTGTGTGACCAGTCTACTGTCCAGCTGCAGCCCGAGGTACTTGTAAGTCCCCACTACCTCCACCTCCTTACCCCCGATGACTACTGGCTGTGGGGAAGGTGGTGCCCGCCGGAAATCCAGCACCATCTCCTTGGTTTTGGAGATGTTTGGCTGAAGCTCATTCCGCTGACACCACCCCACAAAGTCCGTCACCACTCTCCTGTACTCCCTCTCATCACCCTCCCTGATACATGCCACAATTGCAGTGTCATCAGAGAACTTCTGTGTGTGCCACGTACCCAAGTTATGTTGGAAGTCTGTTGTGTAGAGGGTGAAGAGAAGGGGGGAGAGTACCATTCCCTTTGGGGCCCCTGTGCTGCTGGTCACAACTGATGACAGACAGTTCCCCATACGGACGTACTGGGGTCTGTCTGTTAGATAGTCCATGATCCAGCTCATGAGATAGGGATCCACAGCCATAGATGACAGTTTCTCCTGCAGGAGCCGGGGCTGGATGGTGTTGAAGGCGCTCGAGAAGTCAAAAAAGAGCACCCTCAGTGCACAACTCCCGACATCCAAGTAGGAGAGGGCCCGGTGGAGGAGGTACAGGACTGCGTCGTCAGCCCCAACTTGTGGCCGGTAGGCGAACTGGAGAGGTTTCATCGCGCCCTGCACCTGGGGACGCATGAGCTCCTGGACCAGTTGCTCTAGGGTCTTCATCACGTGCGAGGTGAGAGCGACTGGTCGATAGTCGTTGAGCTCAGTGGGGCGTCTCTGCTTGGGTACAGGGACGATGCAGGATGTCTTCCACAAGGACAGGACCCTCCCCAGCCGGAGAACCCCTAACACCTGGTGTAGGGGTTCGCCCAGTTCGCCCAGTTTGGCAGCACAAAGGGTCAACAGTCCAGAGCAATGGAGAGTGTGGAAAAGAGGTGAAGAAGCCCAAAGGAAAAGAAGAAGATTTTTTACCACACATGTAGTTTTAGGAAGACTAACTAAACCTAAGGAGCAGGGTTCAAGTTGTTCAACCTATTTAAAATTATGTTTAGCAGCATCTTCTCAAGAAAGACAATGCAGTGATACTTGTTACAACGCGGTTTACTTTTCACGGTTTCGCTACTTCACGGATTTGCATCGTGCATTGTGTTCTGCATTCTGATTGGCTAAAAAGTCACTCCACTTCTTCCCTACCTGTGCGTCAATAACGTCGCAGTTTAATATGTACACTTACGTAAAACAGCTTGCCAAATTTACATTACGTACGTGCAGATTCTCTTGCAATTTCGAGTTTCTCTAAAACCCATAATGTCCACAAAACGCTCTGGACCGACAAAAGCACCTGCGGCAGGACACAAAAGGCAGCAGACGATGCTATCTATCGCAGATAAAGTTAAACTTCTGGACATGCTAAGGGAAGGTAAAAGCTATGCGGCTGTAGGTCGGCATTACGGAATTAATGAATCTTCTGTTCGTTCCATAAAGAAGGAAGAAAAAAACATAAGGACGACAGCAACAATAAGTTTTAATAAGGATGCAAAAAGGGTTGCAACTGTCCGCAACAAGACCACGATAAGGATGGAGTCTGCATTAGCTCTATGGATTAATGACTGCAGGAAAAAAAACATTACGTTGGATAAAAACGTTATCTGCACAAAAGTGAGAACACTGTATCAAAACTTGGCTGACAGTGACAGGGAAGAGGAGGATACCGGGCCATCAACAAGTGCTGTTCACACAGTACCAAGCGCATTTAATGCTTGGTACTGCGTGGACCCTTTGTATCTTTTTGCAAAGAAGAAAAAAGAGCGACAACAACTGCCTTGCACTATGTTCTTCTCCCGAACAAACACACCTACACCGTGGGCTTCAAAAGAAGAAAACACTGCAGAGCGGAGTCAGGATGCAGCGACTCAGTCTCAAGAGCAGTGAAATACACCTGAGTCACTATTTGTCTGACTGTACTTTGTATTTTTTTCATAATTACTTAATTTTCTCCCGTTTAATCCAATTACTCGGGTCGCGGTGGGCGGTGCTAATCTCCGAAATTTTGAAGCCTTCTGAAGCCTAATTTGAATCATCACATTGATGATTAAAATTATGATTTGACAGTACAGTACAGAAGTTACTTGTTGAAGAAATGTTTCTAAAGTACTTTTATTTGTGAAACAAATGTTTGAGCCTTTAAAATGGTTTGTTCTTTCTTTTCAATGTACATAGAGTGTTTAATTGTATAATAATTGTAAAAAAATAAAGGTTTCTACTTCATGGATTTTGCCTATCACGGGTTCTTTCTGGAACATAACCCCCGCGAAAAACAAGGGATTACTGTAATGCCAAAATTAAGCTAAGAGTTGACCTCGGATTTGTGTGCATTGATTGTAACTTGACTGTGAGGAAGAGATGTTGTGGACGGCGAATAGACGTCTTGAGCCCCCCTTCTCTGTGACGCCAATTTCAGTGGTAGAATCCTGGGTTTTCTTAAGACAGGACTTCCTCTTTTCCTTTCAGCTTTTCCCTTCAGGGGTCCCCACAGCGAATCAATTGCCTCCATCTAGCCCTGTCCTTTGCATCCTCTTCTCTCACAACAACTACCTTCATGTCCTCTTTCACTACATCCATAAACCTCCTCTTTGGTCTTCCTCTAGGCCTCCTGCCTGGCAGTTCAAAACTCAGCATCCTTCTACCAATATATTCACTATCTCTCCTCTGGACATGTCCAAACCATCTCAGTCTGGCCTCTCTGACTTTATCTCCAAAACCTCTAACATGTGCTGTCCCTCTGATGTACTCATTCCTGATCCTATCCTTCCTGGTCACTCCCAGAGAGAACCTCAGCATCTTCATCTCTGCTACCTCCAGCTCTGTCTCCTGTCTTTTCCTCAGTGACACTGTCTCTAGACCAAACAACATCGCTGGTCTCACCACAGTTTTGTACATCTTTCCTTTCATTTTAGCTGAAACTCTTCTATCTCTCTTTGGCCTCTGAAGGACTGACGGCCAAGTTCCACCAGCTGGACATCGACGACCTGAAGAGCATCACCACAGCTTCTGCGTTCTTCAAGGAGACGTATGGAGGTGTGGACATCCTGATCAACAACGCTGGGATCGCGTTTCAAGGTGTCAGGTTACACACACACACACACACACACACACACACACACACACACACACACACACACACACACACAGACAGCGTTAAAACACACGTCAAGTGGACTGACGGTGACATCATGAACTTTCCTCAGTGACCGACACAACTCCATTAAACATTCAGGCCCAGGTGACCCTCAGGACCAACTTCTTCGCCACCAGAGACATGTTGACCCACTTTCTGCCGCTCATCAGGCCTGGAGGTGAGGACTCACCACCGGACCGGACGCCGGTTTGACTGACCAGCATCAGAGCGGGACATTTCATTTGTCCTGTCGGGTTTGTTGGACTCATGATGTTGAGAACTTCAGACTTACTGTGTGTCGTTGTGACGTTTAGGTCGTGTGGTGAACCTGTCCAGCTTTATGGGTACCCGTACTCTGAAAAAGTGCAGCCCTGCCCTCCAGAAGCGTTTCCGTAGCGATGACATCACAGAGGAGGAGTTGTCGGGACTGATGCAGCAGTTCGTGGACCAGACCCAGAAGGGCGAGCACCAACAGGGCGGCTGGACTGAGACGGCGTACGGAGTGTCCAAGAGTACGAGTGCCTGCTTCTGATTGGCTGACTGGCTTCTGGTGTTTAAGGAAGATTGGGGATTTAAGGGGATTGGGAGGACTTTCTCATTGATGCCATGTTTCCTTCAGAAACACTGATTGTACATGTGTGTCTGTGTGTGTGTGTGTGTGTTGTAGACTCTATCCATGATCCTGGCTCGCTGTCTGTCCAAGGAGCGACCGAATGACGGGGTAATCAATCGATAGTCATCTGCTGATCGGTTTCCATCGTATCTGTTGGTTTCCCATCGAGCAGCTGTTGGTTTTCTGTCAAGTGTCTGTTGTTTTCCTGTTCAGTGCCTGTTGGTTTCCTGTGGAGCGTCTGTTGGTTTCCCATTGAGCGTCTGTTGGTTTCCTGTTCAGTGCCTGTTAGTTTCCTGTGGAGCGTCTGTTGGTTTCCCATTGAGCGTCTGTTGGTTTCCTGTTCAGTGTCTGTTGGTTTCTTGTGGAGCGTCTGTTGGTTTCCCGTTGAGCGTCTGTTGGTTTCCTGTTGAGCGTCTGTTGGTTTCCTGTTCAGTGTCTGTTGGTTTCCTGTTGAGCATCTGTTGGTTTCCCATTGAGCGTCTGTTGGTTTCCTGTTCAGTGTCTGTTGGTTTCCTGTGGAGCGTCTGTTGGTTTCCTGTTGAGCGTCTGTTGGTTTCCTGTTGAGCGTCTGTTGGTTTCCTGTTCAATGTCAGTTGGTTTCCTGTTCAGTGCCCGTTGGTTTCCTTTGGAGTGTCTGTTGGTTTCCTGTTGAGCGTCTGTTGGTTTCCTGTTGAGCATCTGGTGGTTTCCTGTTGAGCGTCTGTTGGTTTCCTGTTTAGTGCCTGTTGGTTTCCCGTTGAGCGTCTGTCCATGATCCTGGCTCGCCGTCTGTCCAAGGAGCGACCGAATGACGGGGTAATCAATCAATAGTCATCTGCTGATCGGTTTCCCATTGAGCGTCTGTTGGTTTCCTGTTCAGTGCCTGTTGGTTTCCCGTTGAGTGTCTGTTGGTTTCCTGTTCAGTGCCTGTTAGTTTCCTGTTGAGCGTCTGTTGGTTTCCTGTGGAGTGTCTGTTGGTTTCCTGTTCAGTGTCTGTTGGTTTCCTGTTCAGTGCCTGTTGGTTTCCCGTTGAGTGTCTGTTGGTTTCCTGTTGAGTGTCTGTTGGTTTCCTGTTGAGCGTCTGTTGGTTTCCTGTTCAGTGCCTGTTGGTTTCCTGTTGAGCGTCTGTTGGTTTCCTGTGGAGTGTCTGTTGGTTTCCTGTTCAGTGCCTGTTGGTTTCCTGTGGAGTGTCTGTTGGTTTCCCGTTGAGCGTCTGTTGGTTTCCTGTTGAGCTTGTGTTGGTTTCTTGTTCAGTGTCTATTGGTTTCCTGTTGAGCGTCTGTTGGTTTCCTGTGGAGTGTCTGTTGGTTTCCTGTGGAGTGTCTGTTGGTTTCCTGTTCAGTGCCTGTTGGTTCCCTGTTCAGTGCCTGTTAGTTTTCTGTGGAGTGTCTGTTGGTTTCCTGTTCAGTGCCTGTTGGTTTCCTGTGGAGCGTCTGTTGGTTTCCTGTTCAGTGTCTGATGGTTTCCTGTTCAGTGTCTGTTTGTTTCCTGTTCAGTGCCTGTTGGTTTCCTGTTGAGTGTCTGTTGGTTTCCTGTTGAGCATCTGTTGGTTTCCTGTTCAGTGTCTGATGGTTTCCTGTTCAGTGTCTGTTTGTTTCCTGTTCAGTGTCTGTTGGTTTCCTGTTGAGCGTCTGTTGGTTTCCTGTTCAGTGCCTGTTGGTTTCCTGTTGAGCGTCTGTTGGTTTCCTGTGGAGTGTCTGTTGGTTTCCTGTTCAGTGCCTGTTGGTTTCCTGTGGAGCGTCTGTTGGTTTCCTGTTGAGCGTCTGTTGGTTTCCTGTTGAGCGTGTGTTGGTTTCTTGTTCAGTGTCTATTGGTTTCCTGTTGAGCGTCTGTTGGTTTCCTGTGGAGTGTCTGTTGGTTTCCTGTGGAGTGTCTGTTGGTTTCCTGTTCAGTGCCTGTTGGTTCCCTGTTCAGTGCCTGTTGGTTTCCTGTGGAGCGTCTGTTGGTTTCCTGTTCAGTGCCTGTTGGTTTCCTGTGGAGCGTCTGTTGGTTTCCTGTTGAGCGTCTGTTGGTTTCCTGTTGAGCGTGTGTTGGTTTCTTGTTCAGTGTCTATTGGTTTCCTGTTGAGCGTCTGTTGGTTTCCTGTGGAGTGTCTGTTGGTTTCCTGTTCAGTGCCTGTTGGTTCCCTGTGGAGTGTCTGTTGGTTTCCTGTTCAGTGCCTGTTGGTTTCCTGTGGAGCGTCTGTTGGTTTCTCGTTGAGCGTCTGTTGGTTTCCTGTTGAGCATCTGTTGGTTTCCTGTTGAGCGTCTGTTGGTTTCCTGTTCAGTGTCTGTTGGTTTCCTGTTGAGCGTCTGTTGGTTTCCTGTTGAGCGTCTGTTGGTTTCCTGTTGAGCGTCTGTTGGTTTCCTGTTCAGTGTCTGTTGGTTTCCTGTTCAGTGTCTGTTGGTTTCCTGTTGAGCGTCTGTTGGTTTCCTGTTGAGCGTCTGTTGGTTTCCTGTTGAGCGTCTCTTGGTTTCCTGTTCAGCGTCTGTTGGTTTCCTGTTGAGCGTCTCTTGGTTTCCTGTTCAGCGTCTGTTGGTTTCCTGTGGAGTGTCTGTTGGTTTTCTGTTCAATGCCTGTTGGTTTCCTGTGGAGTGTCTGTTGGTTTCTTGTTCAGTGTCTGTTGGTTTCCTGTTGAGCGTCTGTTGGTTTCCTGTTGAGCGTCTGTTGGTTTCCTGTTGAGCATCTGTTGGTTTCCTGTTGAGCATCTTTTGGTTTCCTGTTCAGTGTCTGTTGGTTTCCCGTCAAGAATCTTTTGGTTTCCAGACTCCCTGCTGTGTTCTCATTCCTGAACGTTCTTCCAGATCCTGCTGAATGCCTGTTGTCCAGGTTGGGTGCGCACCGAGGTTGGGTGCGTGGAGCGACTGTCAGTTCACAAACCCACGTGTCACTAACAAATGTTTGGAACGTGGCGTTAGGTTGGCCCACAGTGGCTCAATGTACGATTGTATAATGACAATAATAAAGATTCTTCTTTCTCTCCTTTGTCTTTTTCTTCTGTTGTTAAATAAATACACATTAATTTCTTTTGTTTTTGCCTCACGTGTAATAAACTACTCCGGTTAAAACAAGGTTTCATATCTAAACCAGTGTTTGAAGCTCAAATCCATCACCTAAGCACTAAAAACCTGTTAACATGACCCCAAGGCATTCTTAACTACATTTACACCCATTTCTTAACCAATGAAAAATGTTTGTTTTCTGAAGTGTTTGTGGTTGTTAAAATCTAAAGAAATCAATCAAAGATATCAGGATAACGGAAGCAGACATCTTTCTTCCGTCTCCTGTTGTCACTATCTTTCTAACTCATACCCAGACTGACTCTCACTTATTCTCTGCAAAATCCTGAAAGGAAAAGGAAAATCGGAGGATATTAAAGACCAGAAGGTCTCTATGAAGGAATTAAAGAGTGAGTTAAAGAGCAACTTTGATAAGTTAAGGAGTGACTTTGATAAAATGTTGGAAGAAAAACTAAAACAGCTGCTAGACGCCTTGGAAGAAATGAAGGACGACATGAAGAAAATGCAGAAAGACATGGAGGAAAAAGACAGAAGAATTGTTGTCTTGGAACAGGGACAACACAGAATGGAACTGGAACAAAGCATTCGTATAAATGATGTGATCATCACTGGAATCAAAATTAAGCTGAGGAATTACAGAAATGTGCTGACACTGAATCTCTGGAGCAACAAGTGAGTTCTCAACTGAGGGATCTGGAGATAACTATAGATCAGACCAGATTGAGACATGTTACCCATCACCATCTGGAGGTAGGAGACCACCTGCAGTGCTGATAAAAGTCCAGAATCGTAAACACAAAATTGCTCTTCTGAAACAAGGCTTCAAACTGAAAGGAAAAAATGTCTACATTAGTGAGAATCTCACTAAAAAGAATGATGATATCACTAAAAAAGATTGACAACTGAAGAAGAATGGACTGATTGACAACACCTGGACCAACAACTGCAGGATCTTCATCAGAACAAAGGGGCTTTCTCCAGACCAGATGAAAACAATGGTGATCAGGAGTGCAGAGGAGTTGGTGAAATATGAGCAATAAAGATGGACAAGAATTGTTACTAAACCAAAGATCAGTACAACAGAGTTACTTCAATAGTGGGAGCTCTACAATTTTGGACACGACAAGAATTACATGGAACAGTTGAAAAAACCAACATCATCAATGTCAGAAACATGGACTAATGAACAAAAAACAAAAAACAGAACATGGATTTATGATAACATGGGATAACATTAACTTTGAGACTATAAAGAGCATGTTGATATCTTTTGACAATATAATATCATGTGAAACTGTTTAAGTGTCTGTAACAAACTGGTTAATTCTTGTATAAACACTGTCTGCTGAAAGAGGTTAATATGATCATTATATTCTTCTGGAGAACACTGGTAAGGTCAACTTCTAGTTTTGACTATAATGTTAACAAACCTTGTGTTCCTAGGAGGAATGTAAACATGGTTATGCTCTAGGGCTAATATCTGGAAGTGGATAAGGGTATGAACGTCTGTCAAAAGTCAATGTATGAGCTGGTTGAAGACTTTTAATGTCTGAGTTTGTTGATTACATATTCTAATGAGAGAGATGTTTGTTGATTCTGGGGGACGGGAATTTAACAAGCATATTGGCTTCTACCCGTCAGCCCTGTTTTTCAGATGTTGTTGTTGTCAATGTGACAAAGTCTGTGTGAAGTCTGTTATATTAACATGTCTGAAAAAAATAAATTTAGTCATTTTAGTCATTCAGCTGCCAGATGTCCAACTAGACTGTATTCCAAATATTTTGACCTAAAGTGATCTGTGGTCGTAAATATCAGCTTTTCAAAATCGCTCATCTGAGCTCACAAAACGCTTCGTTTCAGGCCTCCGGCTGTAGTATGCTAATGAGCTCCGCTGGTCCACGCCCCCTTCACCTGGGTCCCGCCCCTCTGAAGGTGAGCGTCAGGCTAACGGGACACTGACCGGCTTTACGTTTGTTATCATGGCGTTCGGAGGACCCATCGTGTCGCCGTACATTTATGACCCTGAGTCGGACACAGAAATGGGGGCTCCTGAAGAAACACCGACTGCGGCTGCAGCAGGACGTTTCTGATTGGTTAGTACGTGTGAACGTTACTGAGTTGTTCTGTGTTGTTTTGTAACCTACGTCATCACAGGACGTTAGCATCGTCCGGTAGCTACTTTTTTTTCTACTCCCGCCTCTCATCTCACTAATAATGTCATATGTCTTATTATGTATGTTGTATGTTGTATATATACGGACGTTCAAGGCTAAAATGTTGCTGTATTTCTGATAGTTATTACCATGTGGCTAATGCTAGCTTCTGCTCACAGCTAAGTTACTTTATTTTTATATCACATTGATTTAATCCGTTACTAAGCTGCTAAATATTTGAGGCAGTCCTGTGACAAGACACATGGAGCTAACAGTTGTCCCATCACACCAGGTTAATGGAGAAATGATGTAACCACATTGCAGTGATTCCTTTATCTACTCTATTTTGAGATGTCTTCACCTTCTGGTTATTGTACAGGTGTTCCTGTGGACACTGAATGTATACCAACCAGAAAACATCTGTTTGGAGATACCACAGGTAGCAAGCTCACAGCTAAACCACAGTTATGTCTCTGTTTGGCTACTTTACAAGTATAAATTCAAATGACCTTAACCATGTTTTTCACTGTAGGTAAGGAGCCATCTGCAGGAGGTTGATGAGGTTCCGTGCATGACTCAAAATCCTGGGTTCCAGCCTGTGACCCTAATTGTGTACACCCTACAAACGGCCGGTCACGTACTGAGGGCTGAGTATGGCCCTTCACGTCTGAGACCAATACATCGGTAAGTCGTTCTTTGAAAAACGTCAGAATAAAAACTACAGTTATGTCTTATTTTGCTTCACCAGGCATACCTTTATTAATGCAGTAACACATGACAAATATACAGTAGGTACAACAAAGTCTAATATATTGTATTTGCGACACCTTGATTTGTCTTATTAATAGACATGTTGAACATTTTTTGGTATTCAATCCATTTCTGTTGACATATACAAGCATTTGTTTATAAAAAACAATACATCCATACATTAACAATAATGAGAACACAGGGCCATCCTATCAGGAGATCAACAACAGTTGTAATACTCAGGGTTGAAAACATTGTGAAATAAATAATTGTGTCCTTTTTCTGTAGACGGTGCAGACATCTGGCCTATCGCACCTTTGCTGGCTGGTGCTGGGGCTACTTAGGGTGCAGAATCCGGGTCGTCATTCCAGCCTGTGTGGTCCTTCACATACGCCGAGAGTTTCCTGAAGACAAAGGCCACTAAGCTGGATTTAGACCGAGTCTTGGTTGAACCTGGTCATTAGCTGACAATGACCTCCTCCTTGTCCGGACACTCATACTGGGCAGACAGATTCTCGGGGAGAGGAATGGACAACATCTCATTTGTGTATGGCGTGGGGTCCACCAAGACTTTGTCAAATATGAGGTCCAACATGTCAGCTACAAAACCTGTTCAATAAAACACAAAGATATATCTTTACTGTTATTGACATTGTTTGATTCATTTCTTTGTTGAGAAAAATTGTGTTCAAAATACATCCTGGTACTTGCTACTAATTTATTTGTATGGTTACTTTTTACTGTGTTTTGTTGTGAGCAATTACCGACATAATTTCAAAACATGTTTGTTTGAAATATTAAAATATTGCAACACTAACAGAATGTTGGCTCTGTCTTGTGAGGTTTGAGTCTGCATTGTCCCTTCAAAAGCCTTTGGAAAGTGGATCTTGTAGAGGGGTACACCAAACTTAACGAAATAAGGAGGCAAAACAATATCATATAACATACTGTACATGAATCTGTCTCAAAATTTTTATACTAAACTAAATTTCTATACTAAACTAAATTCACTTACTGTCTTGCTGGGATATTCTAATACAGAACACCTATTTTTTACTGAACTACTATCAACACGTGCATTCACTAACACCTGTAGGCAACAGTATTTAGAAAATTAGTCTATTTAACCAATTTTATTAAAACATTGTATGGAATATGACTTGTACATACCTTTACTTCTATAGTGGGAATGAAGAGTCCTGAAGGACAGCTGTGTACCAACAGTATGGGTGTCCACTAGGTCAGTTTGGCCCCCCACATCCCTTGAAGGCTGAAAGGATGCACAAGGAAGAGGAGAAGAAGCTAAAAACCACGGGCGTGTTTGTGAATGAGCACCTTACAAAGAAAAACGGTAGCATTGCTTATGCAGCGCGACAGCTGAAAAAAGCTAAAAAGATGAAAGCGACCTGGACGCGGAATTGTAAAGTTTTCATCCGAACAAATGGAGCGACACCGGAGGAAGAAAGGGCAGTGATGGTAAGAGATGAATGAAATGGATTTATGCAAATGGTGAGCAACACAAAACTACATGGTGTGGGATGTACAGTCTCTGCAGTGGTCTTATTATTTCTGGGGAGTTTTGATCATGGACTATGCTTTTGTAACTGGGACACATGGAATAGCCAGTCAGACGGATCTGAAATTAATGGATTATGCAACCAGCGGACTGACAGCTCCCAACACGTGAGTCTGTGTAGATTGGTCGTCAAACTTTGCAAATATCGTTATGGCTTGTGGTAACTTAAGTTTACACTCCGCGGACATAAACTCTATTTTTCAACCCATTAATGGTATTTATGATATGTGTTTCAATCCCGATATCAGCCTAAATTCATTAAATCTGTCATGCAATTGTTACTCTGAACTGCAAGTGAACACATTGTATAAAACCCTTACGGAAACCAACCTATCTAAAAATCTTTTTTCTACTTTCCACTTGAACATTCGTTAGTTAGTTAAACCCTTTGGCTCTTTGGGGAGCATAGGTCATTCATGAACTTCTTCCAGCTGGTTCGGTATTGAGCGATCTTCTCTGCTTCCTTCCAAGATGTTCCTTTCTCCTTGAGTTCTGCCTCAACAGACCTTTTCCAGCTGTTTTTGGGTCTTCCCGGTTTTCTTTTCCCCTGAGGGTTCCAGGTTAAGGCTTGCCTGGTTGTGTTGGAGGCTGGTTTTCTCAAGGTATGCCTGATCCAACTCCATTTCCTGCGTCTTATCTGGGTTTCTATTTGTTCTTGTTGTGTGGTTTGCCAGAGCTTTGTGTTTGTGATGGTGTTAGGCCAGTAAATTCCTAAGATATGTCGTAGGCATTTGTTTATGAATGTTTGCAGATTGTTTGTTGTTGCTTTTGTGGTTCTCCATGTTTCCGCACCATACAGTAAAACCGACTTGACATTGGAGTTGAAGATGCGGAGTTTAACTTGCTTGGAGATGTGTTTGGAGTTCCATACTTGCTGTAGTATTAGAAAAGCTGTTCTAGCTTTCCCTATTCTAGCTTGCATTTCTTTGTCGCTGCCTCCATCCCTCCCTATGATGCTTCCCAGATATGTGTATGAGTCCACCTCTTCCATTATTTCTCCATCCAGGTTTATGGTGTTGTTTGTTTTGTGGTCTATATTTAACACCTTTGTTTTGCTTTTGTTGATGTGAAGTCCTGTAGTGGCTGCTGTTTCGGCAAGTTTTGTGAATTTGTCCTTGGGTGGTAGACAGGAGGACTATGTCATCTGCAAAATCTAGGTCTTCTAATTGAGACCACATTGTCCACTTAATGCCCAGATTTTGCTCAGCTGTTGTTGTCTTCATTATCCAGTCGACTGCCAAGAAGAAGAGGAAAGGAGACAGTAAACGGCCCTGCCTGACTCCTGTCTCTACTGTGAAGCTGTCTGTGAGCTGACCACTGTGTATTACTCTGCAGGATGATTGTAGATATAGCTGTTGTGTGATTGTAATGAACTTCTTTGGAATACCATAGTGTGCCATGAGTTTCCATAGAGTGTCTCTGTCCAGACTGTCAAATGCTTTGTGGAAGTCAATGAATGTTAGGTAGAGAGAAGTGTTCCATTCCATGGTCTGTTCAATAATGATGCGGAGTCTGGCGATGTGGTCAGTGCATGATCTGTCTTGTCTGAAACCAGCTTGTTGCTCTCTGAGTAGTTTGTCTATCTCTTTTGAGAGTCTCTCTAAGATGATCCTGCACAATATCTTTCCTGGAACAGATATAAGCATGATGCCCCTGTAGTTGTTACAGTCTTTCAGATTGCCTTTTTTGGGAAGTTTCACAAGGTGGCCCTCTGTCCAGTCACTTGGTACTCGTTCCTCTTTCCAGATCTGTCCGAAGAGTTGGTGAAGTAGAGCTGTCGCTGTTTCTGGGTCTGCTTTAATGGCTTCTGGGGCGATTCCATCGGGTCCTGGTGCTTTTTTGTGCTTTAGTTTTTGGATAGCCTTCTTTATTTCTTGTTTGTTGGGTTTGTTTGTGTTAAGCTGTAAGGGGTATGCCGAGGGAGGGATGTCTGCTAGTTCAGTTGGTCTGGGTCTGCCCATCTCTTCAACTGGTCCTCTTGTTTTGTGAGTGTTTTGCCTTCTTTATCCAGTATAGGTCTGTCTTGGGTTTTGCGTTTGTTAGTCAGTTTCCGTGTGATGTTGTAGAGGGCTTTCATGTTGTGTTGAGCTGCTGCCTCTAATGCTTCAATTGCTAGGTTGTTGATGAATTGTTTTTTTTCCTTCCTGATGCTCTGTTTTACCAGTTTATCTAGTGTGGTATATTCCTGTTGTGCTTTTGCTTTTGCATCTCTTGTACGGCTGATGTTTAGCTTGTCTTTGGCCTGTTTATGGGTCTGTATCTTCTGTAGAGTTTCTCCTGAGATCCACTCTTTGTGCTGTCTTGTCTTCCTTCCACATGTTTCTTCACATGTCTGTATCCATGCCTCCTTCATGTTCTGCCATTGCTGGTCCACTGTGTGATGTTGTTCTTCCAGTAGGCTCAGCGGGTGGGACCGGTTTGAGAGGCTTAGTTTGAATGTCTCTCTGATGTTCTGGTCCTGGAGGAGGCTGACATTGTACCTTGTGCTGACTTTTCTTGCTGTATTTGTGAATTTCTTTAGTTTTAGTTGGAGTGTTAGGAGATGATGGTGTGGGCCCTATCTCTGATAATTTCAAATTAGCCATTAGCTCTATCATATGGGATGAGGTTCTTACGTTGCAAGAGGTGCATAAAGCATATGAATTATTTCTAAAGGCCTTTAATAAGGCCTTGGATGCATCATTTCCCTTGGTGTCCACTAAATCTAGACACAAATCCTCTGGAGGGAAGCCATGGATAACTGATGAATTAAAAAAGCTCTCTCGGAAGAAAAATAAACTTTATAAGAGATCTTTTTTTAAACCGTCTCCTTTGAATACTGAAACTTTTAAAAAATGTAAGAAGCAATTTTCATCCTTAGTAAAAAAAGTAAAGAAAACATACTATTCTAATTAATTTACTTAAGCTTCCAATAACATCAAAACAACATGGAACCTCATCAATCACCTACTGAATCGTACTAAATCCTCATTAGCTGCACCCATTGAAATGAATGGCAAGAAGAGGGTCCTCACTAACCCTAGTGACATAGCTGACGGCTTTAATGATTTCTTTATATCAGTTGGCCCAGAATTAGCATCAAACTTTAAAGACTCAAACGTAGATCCCTGTTCCATGATTAAAGGCCAATATCCTTCACTCCATAACTTTGACCCACCAACAATGCAAGAGGTCCGGGATATCACCATGTCACTAAAAAACACAGCTCATGGTCATGACAGCATCAAAAGTGTCCTTCTTAAGGAGACTATTGACTACATTATCAAACCCCTCACTCATATCCTCTCTCTGTCTCTCAAAACTGGACATGTTCCCCAGGACTTAAAAATTGCAAAAGTCATACCCATTTTCAAGACAGGCAACTCCAAGGAATTCAGCAATTACAGGCCAATATCTATTCTACCATCCATATCCAAAATCTTGGAAAAGATAATCTATTCCAGATTACCAAATCACCTAGCAGTTAACAATATTCTATATCAACACCAATATGGTTTTCGCAAAAAACATTCCACTGAACACGCCCTTATACAACTCGTTAATTATATCTCATCAGCTCTTGATAATAAAACATTAGGAGTGTTCTTGGATCTGAGTAAGGCATTTGATACCGTCAGTCATGACATATTGATCGCAAAACTAAATAGATATGGAGTGGAGGATATTGTCCTGAAATGGTTCAGAAACTATCTCACAAATCGAGAACAATATGTCCATCTAGCTGGTTTTTCCTCCAAGAAATTATCAATATCGTTTGGTGTTCCCCAAGGATCAATCCTGGGCCTTTTATTATTTTTAATTTATAACAACGATATGGCCATGACATGCACCAAACTCCTCCCAGTATTATTTACAGATGATACCAACCTTGTAACTTCACACAAAGATTTCAATATTTTAATTCAAACCGTCAATCAAGAATTATCTTCTGTTGCAAAATGGTTTTATTTGAACAAACTCACACTCAATGTGAAAAAATGTAATTTCATGATCTTCTGTACAAACAAACATTATCCCATAGATTTAGTCAAAATAATTATCAATAATGCTGAAATAGAATTAGTTCACCGTACTAAATTTTTAGGAGTTATTATAGATAGCAGTCTCAAATGGTCTGATCATATTGACCTTGTCTCAAGAAGGTCTGCAAAAATGCTGGGCATATTGAGGAAGGTCTGTCCCTTAATTCACTCCACAGCTCACTTAACTTTACATTAGTTTTTTGTTTCCATTCATTAATTACTGCAACATCGTCTGGGCAGCTACATATCCTACATACTTAAGAAAACTATGTGTCATACAAAAAAAACACCTGAGATTGATTTCCCACTCTAACAGATATGCACCCTCAGCGCCCCTATTCAACAAATTCCAAGTGCTATCCATTGACAAAATAAATATTTATCAGACATGCTTATTCACACACAAATTTATATATAGGAATCAAGAACTTCCAGTCACCCTACAGAATGTATTCACCCCCACTACACATGTCCATACATATCAAACTAGACACAGCAACAACAGTCTATTTTTACCATATACCCGAACTTCAAAACACCACTTCAGCATCACTTTTAGAGGTCCTAAGCTCTGGAGTGAATTAAGCCCAACACTGCGATCAATATCCTCCTTCTCTGTTTTCAAAAAATGTCTGAAAAAATACCTTCTGTCTTCCTGATCTTTGCATTTGTTCTTCTGACAGATTTGTTAATCCATTTTTTGTACTGATTGTGCATGATTTGTCTTTGCTGCCTTCTTCTTTTTGGAATTAACATGCAATTTTTTGTTGTTTTCTTCGTTGATTGTTTAGCCTGCATGTCTTGAATTTGATACAGGCAGGTGTGGAACTCTGTACAAGCCTAATAAGGCTTCGTTCCCACCTTGCACAGTTTTTGTACTCGTACTGAACATGTGCTAAACAAATAAAATAAAAAAAAAATAAAACACTAATTTCAGGACACCAGTGTTCTGTTGTTGGATAAGGAGGACAGACCTGTGTGCGTTTTCGCTATGACGACCAACAAACAATCGACTCCAACACGTGCGTGCACACAAGCAATACGAAACAAAGCACAACTCCCTACTTAACCTAGCATAAGTTGACTTTACTTATGCTGACAGATAATAGGAAAAAAAACATGAGACCAACTGATGTGCGTTTTAGCTTTATACTGAAGGACCAGCGCACACACACGTGTGGGAGCGTACACACACAACACACAAACGCGAAACAAAGGAGACCTCCCTACATAGCCTAGCATAACATGACTTCATTCATGCTAACAAACAACAGGAAAAAAGATAAAATGTGAGCCCAACTTATGTGCATTGTACCTTGATACTGTAGGTCCAGCATGCACACATGTTGGAACGCACACACACGCAAACGCGAAACAAAGCAGTCAGTCAGTCATTATCTTAACCCGCTTAGTCCGCTGACGTGGGTCGCGGGGGAGCCGGTGCCTATCCCGGCAGTCTCACGGCGTGAGGCGGGGGACACTCCGGGCACGACGCCAGTGTACCGCGGAGCCACACAGAGACAAACAACCACTCACACACACATGCACTCCTACGGTCAATTTAGGACCGGCCAATCAACCTAAAGCGCATGCTTTTGGAGGTGGGAGGAAGCCGGAGAACACGGAGAGAGCCCACGCAGACACGGGGAGAGCATGCGAACTCCGCACAGAGCGGGACCGAAACAAAGCAGTACTACCTAATTAGCCAAATAGCACTTGATCACTCATGCTAACAGACAACTGCTAAAAAGATGAATGTGGTGAGACTTACCTGTAACCAGGGTGCAGGTCCTTGGTCCCGTATGGTTGGGAGTGATCCTTGAATCAGGATCAGTCTCAGGCAGAGCCCCGTCTGGACTGACCCTCATTGCTAAAACAGGCTGGAGTGAAGTGGTTCCACACACACAAACCAGGCAATGTAGCCGCACATAGCCATTAAAAATGAAATGTAACCATGCTCTCTTCTATTCTTCTTTGGATGGGATTAAAAATAAACACTGGTGTTGATTTGTACGATCAACAACTGAGCAACTACCCTGTCTCCTTCTCAGGGACACTATTTCAACAGACTGCTGCCTCATGTCCGACACAAAGAACTCCGTCTTGGGGATGGCCACGCCCTTGGGCATGTCAACCAATCCCTATCATCCAATACTCTGTCCAATAGTACAGAGTGCAAAGTCTGACGTCAAGAATACCCATTCTAGCGCTTCATGGTCGATTTGAGTCGTTCAGAGCCATGACTTCCTAAAACTCCAAATATCTATTGACGCAGGAAGTGTTTGTTTACCAGATTATAGGAGTTGGTCGGGTTAGGGAGGACCACTATGTATATGTAGAGACCTGAAAAAGGGTGATTTTCATAATAGGGCCCCTTTAATAATGATAATAATAATAATAATAATAATAATAATAATAATAATAATAATAATAATAATAAAAGATCAAGAGATCTAGATATCAACCAAAACAGTGGCTTTGAAGGCATATAACTGACAGAACATCCTGTAGTGACGAAAGGAACATGCAGGCTGATGATTAAGCAGAAGAACCACTTTCATCGGTTGATGTTCACTGTCGTACCTGATGGACATGAGACACTACTGGCGGACAAAGCCTGTGTGGATTTGGGTTTGGTTAAATGAGTCTATGCCGTAAATTACATAGTAAATGTGCAACGTGTGCCGCTAAGCAATGCACATCAGTCTCATGATGCTATAATACACAAATATGCAGATGTGTTTCAGGGCTTTGGAGCACTGCCGTACTCTATCAAACTGAGAGAGGATGTAAAACCTGTAATCCATCCACCCAGCAGAGTCTCAGTAGCTCCATGTGACAGACCGAAGCAAGATCTAGAGAGCATGGAGAGACTGGTTGTTTTCCTAAGATGACGCTGCACTAGTGGCGACTGATTATGGCAGCTCTCCCACATTGGTCTTTGTTTTCCTTTCTTTTTAACTGTTTTTCTTACTTCTTTTTCACTTCTTTTTTTAAGTAACTAAGTAGTGTGCCATGGAGACCAAGTTTGTTATACTTGCGCTGGTCTTCATGCTGTTTTTTACATTGGTCACGACCGTGTCTGTGGACCCCATACACAGCCCTATTGTTTACAGTAGGGATCAGCTGTTGGCACTCCGTAGCAACGCGGTGCTACCCCAGGAGAAACCCGACATCCCCCGGGAGCTGAGGAGGAGGAAGCGGGGCAAACGTGCCGGAGTTTCGCGCCGGGCCAGGAGGAGGAAATTCAGACCTGTCCTCCCGTCCATCACCATGGGGAACGTACGTTCTCTCCCTAACAAGATGGATGAGCTGGCAGCGGTGACCCGACATCAGAGGGACTTCCATGTCAGTGCAGCGTCATAGTGTTTACGGAGACATGGCTGAGCGAGGCGATTCCAGACATGGCCGTTCATCTGGACGGATTAAATCTGGTGCGGACGGACAGGACGAGGGAGAGCTGGAAGAGGAAGGGAGTCAGGCTGGCAGTGTTCGTGAATGATCAGTGGTGTAACCCTGGGCACATCACTGTGAAGGAGCGGCACTGCTGCCGGGACATTGAACTGTTGGCGGTTGGCGTGCGGCCGTACTATCTACCGCGGGAATTCTCACACTCCATTGTGGTAGCTGCGTATGTCCCCCCCTCCGCCGACGTGGATGCAGCCTGCGACGTTCTCCACCCCCTAATGAGCAGGCTGCAGACACAGCACCCACAGGCCTTCATCCTCATCTCTGGGGACTTTAATCACACACCCCCATCCACCACTCTGCCCACCTTCACCCAGTATGTTGCTTGTCTCACCAGAGACAGAAAAATACTGGACCTGTGTTATGCCAACACCAGGGAGGCATACATTTCATCACCCCCCCGGGAAGATCAGACCACAACCTGGTTCATCTCCTGCCCACCTACAAGCCTCTTGTGGAAAGGCAACCAGCTGTGTCCTTCACTGAGGAGATGGTCCGACAAGGCTGAAGATGCTTTGAAGGACTGTTTCCACAGAACAGAGTGGGATGTTTTCTGTGACTCTCATGGGGAGGACATTGACGGTCTCCCAAACACCGTCACAGATTACATTAACTTCTGTGTGGATAACACCGGCAGCTCTCCCACACTGGTCTTTGTTTTCCTTTCTTTTTAACTGTTTTTCTTCTTTTTCATTTATTTTTTTAAGTAACTAAGTAGGGTGCCATGGAGACCAAGTTTGTTGTACTAAAGGCCCTTTTCTTCTCCCTTCTTAAGGAGAAGAAAAGGGCCTTTAAGTCTGGAAACAAGGACAACCTGAAGGCTGTACAGAGGGAGCTTAGGAGGAAAATCAGGGAGGGGAAAAACATGTGCAGGATGAAGATGGAGGACCAGCTGCAGCAGAACAATGTCAGCGAGGTGTGGAGGGGCCTTAAGACCATCTCAGGCCATAAAGGACCCGACTGCCAGGTCACTGGGGACCAGAAGTGGGCAGATAACCTGAACGAATTTTTCAATAGATTAGATCAGGCTTTCTTTATGACTCATAAAGAAAGAAACAGAACAAATAATCAATTGTCAGCATGTTTATCAAGGTGTCTTCAACGTGGAGCTGTTATACGTCAGAAAATAACCAGTTTTAACTCCGTCCATTACATGTACATGTAGACACGGGTCACACACACTGACGTCACAGCGGTTTTCGTCGCAGGGAGACGCCCCCTGGATAGAAAAAGTTTCAGTTACATTATCGACACGACAACACAGACATTTTTAAAAAACTTCTCTTTGGCGTTTTCAAAAAGTTCCGTTTTCATCCTGGATATCTGCGTTGCTGTGTGGACGGAAGGCGTAACCGTAAGAAAACATTTGAATTTCAAAAAGATCTGGCTTCGTGTGGATGTTGCGTAAATGAGTGGGGAATGGGAGCAAGGGTGCAAAGAGATGAAGAACACAGTAGTGACCTGTCCAAGTCCATGGTGATGTAACGACAAAGGACACATGACGGAACAATCATGAAGCTACGCAGGTCAGAAAGCCTGTTGTTGAGCTGGACCTGGAACTGACACTACAGAGACTGTAACAGTCATTGACTCTACGTGTGTGTAATGTTCATGATTACCTGTTGTTTCAATAGGAGCGTTCATAAATCACCTGCAGATGTTTACTGCAGGAGTTGTGGTGAGAGTGTTTTATCCCAGCAAAGTACCAAAATAAATCCAAAAGTACAAAGAGGATGGTTTAAAGCCAAAACGGGAATTCTTTTAATGATTCTCAACATTCTCAGTAAAAGAATTCCCGTTTTGGCTGTAAACCATCCTTTTATGAAAACCATATTGATTCTCAGATCTCCTCCGAGAGCTGCCACCTTCTCGTGGTGGGGGAGTTTGAGTACCCGAATGATCCCAGGAGCTATGTTGTCAGGGGCTTTATGGTCCTGCTAGGGTCTCCCTTGGCAAACAGGTCCTGGGTGAGGGGCCAGACGAAGAGCAGCACAAAACCCCCTATGATGAGTAAAAAATCAAGGACCGTGACGTCGCCTGGGAGGCGCAACTGGGGCCCCACCCTGGAGCCAGGCCCGGGGTTGGGGCTCATATGCGAGCGCCTGGTGGCCGGGCCTCTGCCCATGGGGCCCTGCTGCGCTCAGCAGAAAAGGACGACGTGGTCCCAACCTCTAGTGGACTCACCACCTGCCGAGGAAACCATAGGGGACGGGTGCAGTGTGGATTGGGTGGCAGCCGTCAGCTTGGGGCCCGACAACCCAATCCCTAGACAAAGAGTCTAGCTCTACAATAGAGTAGAGAATAACTTTATTTATCCCTTAAGGAGGTTCCGTCAGGGAAATTAGGACATGAAATGTCTAGGGACATGGAATGTCACCTCGCTGGGGGGAAAGGAGCCAGAGCTTGTGAGGGAGGTTGAGAGGTACCGACTAGATATAGTCGGGCTCACCTCCACCCACAGCTTGGGCTCTGGAGCCCAAACCCTTGAGAGGGGTGGACTCTCCATATTTCTGGTGTTGCCCAAGGTGAGAGGCGGCAGGCTGGTGTGGGCTTGCTTGTGGCCACACAGCTCAGCCGTCATATGTTGGATATCATCCCAGTGAATGAGAGGGTCGCCTCCCTGCGCCTTCAGGTTGGGGACAGGTGTCTCACTGTGGTTTCGGCCTACGGGCCAAATGGCAGTGTGGAATACCCAACCTTCTTCGAGTCCCTGGGAGGGGTACTGAATAGTACTCCGATTGGGGACTCCATCCTTCTCCTTGGGGACTTCAGTACTCACATGGGCAATGACAGTGAGACCAGGAAAGGGGTGATTGGGATGAACGGCCTCCCCGATCTGAACACGAGTGGTGTTCTGTTATTGGACTTCTGTGCTAGTCACAGTTTGTCCATAACAAACACCTTTCAACCACAGGGATGTCCATAAGTGCACATGGCACCAGGACACCCTAGGCCGGAGGTCGATGATCGACTTTGTTGTCATATCATCAGACCTCCGTGGTGCACTGGTGTCATGCCTGGAGTGTTGCCCGGGCATGACTATCTCAGCTGGCACAGGCCTATCTCACGCCCTGTGCCAGCTTAGATAGGCTCCAGCTCCCCGTGACCTGCTACAGCGGATGAAGTGGCAGAAAATGAATGAATGAATGAATGAATCATCAGACCTCTGACCGCGTGTGTTGGACACTCGGGTGAAGAGAGGGGCAGAGCTGTCAACCAATCACCACCTGGTGGTGAGCTGGATCCGCTGGCAGAGCAGGGAGCCGGACAGACTCAGCAGGCCCAAATGTGTTTTGAGAGTCTGTTGAGAACGTCTGGCAGAACCCTCTGTCAGTGAGGTCTTCAACTCCCACCTCCGGGAGAGCTTCTCCCAGATCCCCCAGGAGGGTTGGGGACATTGAGTCAGAGTGGACCATATTTTCCGCCTTCATTGTTGAAGCGGCTGCTCGGAGCTGTGGTCGCAAGGTCTCTGGCGCCTGTCGTGGCGGTAACCCCCAAACCCAGTGGTGGACACCGGAAGTAAGGGATGCCGTCAAGCTGAAGAAGTCCTATCAAATCTTGCTGAATTGTGGGACTCGAGGCAGCTGATGGGTACAGGCAGGCCAGGCATACTGCAGCTTGACTAGTTGCAGAGGCGAAAACTCGGGTCTGGGAAGAGTTCAGGGAGACCATGGAAGAAGACTATCAGTCAGCCTCGAAGAAATTCTGGCAAACCATTCGGCGCCTCAGGAGGGGAAAGCGGTGCACAGCCAACACTGTTTACAGTAGAGGTGTAAACAATATCCCCAGTCTCTGACCTCGACTGGGGATATTGTCGGGAGGTGGAAAGAATACTTTGAGGATCTCCTCGATCCAGTTGCCATGTCTTACACAGAGGAAGCAGAGGCTTAGGTCTCAGAGGTGGACTCGTCCATCACCCAAGCTGAAGTCACCGAGGGGGTTGCTAAACTCCTCTGGATTGGCAGACCGGGGTAATTCTGATCAACACAATGATTTTGTATGACCTTTGAAATGAATCCTTGTATATTCCTGCAGGTAACAACTGACTACAGCACCTATCTCTATCACCCTACTTCCATTTAATAAGCCTTCTCCAGAAATCCAACTAATGGCCCTGTAACTCTAATTTAAATCTGGTTCAGGGGCACACCATCGGTTTGCAGGGGTTGCTGCCAATATTTGCACACTGTGAAGATTTAATCTCTCATGAAGGCACTACTCATCACATGATTCAAACACCCAAAGACCCTTCTGGGTCATAGTTTGGACACTTCCTGAAATTTCCTGAAACGGGAACAAGTGTGGGGGGGGGGGGGGGGGGGGAGCAGCGACTGACCGTTTGTCTTTGGTCTCCCACTGGCTGGGATTGTCAATGATCTGATGGATCCTGACTTCCATCATAGAAACAGCTTATAACAGAACCTCTTTAGAGTAACACTCACGACCTGTCACCAGCCTTTATAGCACGCGCAGACATGTGATCACAGTCAGGTGCTGCTGAAACATCACATTCAATACAGAATGTTTAAAGCAGTCCTTGCCCTGTGTGCTGATGGACCGCAGGGGTCATCTTATATTTGGGCCAATACGGTATTTCTGTTTGCTCATTAACACTGAAACCAGACTGATGAGGAAAAACAGAAAGGCTGAGGAGAGAGAACGAATGAGATTGGAAGACTACAAATGGGTGGGGTTTAAATTGGTACATTATTTTAGGTCTGAAATTGATATGTATTGATCAGAAGTTGCTATATTTACTGATTATTTTAAAACTATTTACAGAACAGAGAGAGAGAAAGAGACAAGAGATAGAGAGCATGTGTGTGTGTGCGTGCGTGCGCTATGTAACAGGTAAAATATCTATACAGTATATAAAGTATTAATTTGAACTGAAGTGAGAAAGTGTCAAACTGAGAACAAGCAGGTAAAACAAACATGACTGTAGTGGAGGCGGTGGCCGATGCGACACCAGCAGTTTTCATCTGTCTGGTTGAATGCACCGCGTACGTGCAACAACACACAACAAGAAACACGTTCACCAAGAAACCTTAAACAGACTGAAATAGAGACAAGCTGGAGAAAACCTGATGTAACCCAGGTTATTTATGACAATTAATTTACTTTGCAGACGCTCCTTAAATGCATGCATTTTGGAGACGCTCCCTGAGTGGAGGGGGGACGTTCCCTTGAACCAGGAAGTAAAAAAAAAGCCGGGACAGCTCGGTGGACATGTGAAGCTGGAGGAGTGCATAGAACGGCATGCAGAGAGAGAGCTCCGTGATATATATTTTTTTGCTACACAGTCAAAAGGTGAAGTGAATAACTTCTAAATATATTGTAGCTTCCCATAACGTGGAGGTTGATAACGTGGTGTTCCAGTGTTGCAAGAGAGAGAGACACAGCAGAGCCATTTGGCGGGTTTTCTTTGAAGTGTTTTCTGTTGATTATCCTGGTAAGTTGGCTGTTCAATACTAACACTTGTTACATATGTTTAATGTTACCATGAAAGATAATATGAAGTAAAAAACCAGTCAGGATAAATCGTTCTTTGGATACTGTTCAGTGTTAATTTCATGATTATTATGCTGGTTGTAAATGCAATTTAAGTAGGCACATGTGTCGTGTGTATATGGATAAGCTAATGTTCTGGAAACAAGTGAACCGCTAATATTAAGTTGAGAGGTGAAGAAAAAGACAACAGACCGTTAATATTAAAAAGAAGCATCTTGATTGATTGTGATGATTTTGCTGGTGTTGAGACCATATTATAAATTTCTGCACACTCTGGCTGTGCAGGCTGGTTTTTTTCTGGAGGGAGAACTCTCCCTGATGACCAAGTGGATGATCCTTAACACCAACCCTGCGAAGACTTCACCCTGTCCAATAGTTGAGCCGTTCAGGAAGACGGTAGGAATAAATAGATAAGAGACTTCAAGGAGGAGCACTTCTTTCCCCCCACCTCCGTGGCTAATTTGGAATCTTTTTTTTGTTTTTTTTCCACTGAGATCTCAGTATATATATATATATATATTTTGTTGGGCCCAACAACGAGTAAGGGACTGCAAATTGAAAAGAATAATAAGGTTGATGGTTGGTTGAATAATTTCTTTTGCATTTTTTTCCTGTGTATGCTCATTTATTTCATTTTGCAGCATTTTATTTGAGTGTATTGTTTATATATTTGATAAAACAAAGGAAGTGAAAAAAGGAGAAAACTGAACAAAACTGACAAATATAAATATATTTTTCTTATACTTCCACCACGGTGTCTGTGTGTTTTCTGTGTGCTGGAGGTCTCACTGCTCTATATAGAGCTGCTACTACCAATCTCCTTATCGAACCAAAAGATCCTGATTCACAGAGTTCCAGATATTGATGATACTGATAACCTACGGGTCAGCCAGGGTTACACTGAGAACAATGTGAGCTACAGCAAATCCACGAACAGAGAGATCAGTCAGTCAGTCTCTGTAGGGAGGGGCGGGCGCTGTGTGTGACTGGCCAATCACTGAGGGTGACGACAGTCAGTTCTGAGGAGTTTGCGAACACGAGTTTTGACGAGTTTTACTCGTATCGTACTCATGTAAAATACATTATCCATACCGGAAACTCGTCTGAAACGAGTACTTGGCTCAACCCTACTGTCTGTCTGTTTGTCTGTCTGTCTGTCTGTCCCTCTGTCTGTCTGTCTGTCTGTCCGTCCGTCCGTCCGTCCAGCCAGCCAGCCAGCCATCCAGCCAGCCTCCTGTCTATCAAGTACTGTATTAAAAAGAACTGATTCTTCACACCGAGTCTCTTACCTTTCAGAGAATGAACTCTCAATGTACCTACAAGAATTGTTGCGCATTGCTGTAAAAGCCAGTGATTTGGAACAGAACGCCTCCATTACTGATGTGATCATCACAGGCATTAAAAACAAGCCGTGCATCCGTGTACATGCCATAGCCAGGGGAAGTGGACAGGCCAGTGAGCACAACGCTGATACTGACACAGTGGACCAACAGGTGATTTCCCTACGCAGAGATCTGGAGATAATCTTAGACCTGAAGCAAATTCAAAGCAGTTGTTCTCCGCCATCCGGGGGTAGAAGACCACCTAAAATAGGTTAGAATAGCATAGAATAGAATAGAAAAGAATAGAATGCCTTTAATTTCATTATATATACATGCCAACGAAATTCTTGGACAACTCTCTGTGCAAAAGGATCAAGTATAAGTAACTATTAATACAAAACAAGAAAAACAAAACAAAAACAAAACAAACACAGGTACTATTTCACAATGAGCCTTCAGATTGTACGATGAACTGTGCGGCAGAGGGCTCAATAGCAGCATTTGCAGCGAGGACATTGCACAGGGTTCCTCCCTGGGAAGGACTTCCAACAGCATGTCACCCTTTATCTTCGCAGTACAGTACACCTTCATACTTGCAGTTGATGCGTTCCAGGAACCACACGCGATTAAGGAATCCACGATTGAGATCGCAATCTATTTATCTTATTATTTACAGTAATTTGAACGTTTCTGAACCCTCCCCATACTGATATTAAACCACATCCTATCTGTACTACCTTTAAAACACTCTGATAGACTGTTCAAAGCACTTTTGTGTCTCACGAAAGTCAGAGACTGACGGAATGTAGCGCACTTCCGGATGTCGTCAGCCAACAGAATGACACCTCCCACTGTCGGCTTACATTCCAAGGTGACAGGGGGGGGGGGGTGTCAAACCGCCAATCCTGTGATCATTGGACGACTCGCTCTACCAACTGAGCCACTGCCGCCCCAATAATATTCATGTGAAATTAGCAAAAAACAAAATCAAATCAATCAATTAATCAATCAAGTTTTATTTATATAGCTCTTAATCATAGCAACAGACATTTCAAAGCACTTTAACAGACAAAAAAACCCAACTGAACCCTCCAGAGCATAAGAGTCAGTGGCGGGGAAAAACTCCCTCATTGAAGAACAAACTCGGGGCAGAACCCAGACTCTTTTGGGCGGCCATCCGCCTTGACCGGTTGGGTGTAAAAGAAATAAAATGAAGATAAGGACAGGGAAAGAGAAAGAGAGAGAGAGAAGAGAGAGTGAGATAGTCCAGATAGAAGAAGAAGGTATACTTTATTGATCCCCTGGGGGACATTACATTTGTCACTCGGGTGTACATTTTTGTGTTAGTTTTTCACAGTCAGTATGTACAGGCCCCTGAAATAACCACAGCACACAAAGGGGTCTGTAAGCATGAAGTTAGTACATACAAGACAACACACAACATCAAGCTGTACATCGAGAGGCAGAGTGACGGGCAGCAGCTTCCTGGAGTGCGCCCCAATAGAACAGCTTGTAGGGGGCACGGCACCTTGCTCAAAGGCGCCTAGGCAGTGGCTGGGAGGTGAGCTGACGGTGGGAGGCGCCACTCCGGAGATGTTCTGGTGGGAGCTGGAATTGATCCACCGATGGCTGGGCGATCTGTCTTCAAGACATCTGCTCTACTGCTGAGCCACTGCCACCAGATAGAGTCAGTGTCTTTATGGTTATAGGTAGACCATTTGATGCAGGCGCTGAATTGGGGACCAGAAAGTCAGGCTGTTTTCATGGACTCCTGGGTTGTTGTCTTCAATACATGTTCACCATCATGTAGTCGGTAAATTCAAGGCACAATTACAGCTGCATGATTGACTGTATCGTGGAAGGAGGAAGAAAGGAAGCAGGACCCCAACCGATGGTTAGGTGAGGGGTGATACTGTTGGGCTTGATGGTAAATAATCAGTAAACTGTTTCAGTGGTTCATTCATGGGCTAAAAGCTGACATTTTCATACAAAATCTAAATTAACTTTGATTGTCCTGTAGGCATAATAAATACAGATCAAGAAGGCATAAGCCAGTGCACAAGCAGAACAATCACAAACATTCACACACCAGCGAGTGCCCCACTGGAGGCAAGGAGGGTAAAGTCTCTTGCCCAAGGACACAACAACAAGTGACTCGGCGGGAGCGGGAATCGAACCGCCAATCTGGAATCATTAGACGACCTGCTCTACCACAGAGCCACGGCCGCCCATTGTACATATTCGTCCGACCACTTTCTGTTTTTGCTCAACATAGTTACTATGAATTAAAATTTTAAGAAACCAATCAGATGACGTACCATCATGACAGGCACTACTGAGTGCGCAAAGTCCCATGTAGCACAGGTAGGCTAATCGATGTAGCGTGATCACCAGCAGCCAGTGATGGCTAAGGGGGCGTGTCATCATGAATTGACACAATGTGTCAAACGTACACAGTGACTCATGTATGTTCAGCAAAACCACCCAACACATTGTGTCGGGTGTTTTGTCTTGATCTCCGTCTCCGTCGAACCCCTAAGACCGACTCACTGAACCCCTAGGGTTTGATCGAACCCAGGTTAACAACCACTGAGCTATAGTGAATACTTTCTTCCAGAAGATGCAGGAACATAGGGTGACCTATAAGAGTGGAGGCACGAGCACACAGGTAGACTACATCTTCTGTAGACGGCGTAATCTGAAGGAAATAAATGACTGCTAAGTCGTGGTAGGCGGGAGTGTAGCCAAACAGCATAGGATGGTGGTGTGTAGGATGACTGTGGTGATGAGGAAGATGAAGAGGGCAAAGGCAGAGCAGAAGACGAAATGGTGGAAGCTAAAAAAAGGAAGAGTGTTGAATGACTTTTAGGAAGGAGTTAACAGGCTCTGGGTGGTCAGGAGGTGCTTCCAGATGACTGGACAACTACAGCTAATGTGATCAGGGAGACAGGTAGGAGAGTATTTGGTGTGCCATCAGGAAGGAAAGTAGATAAGGAGACTTATCTACTTTCCTTCCACCACCAAGTGGAATGTACTTCCTCATTCCACTTGGTGGTGGAATGAGGAGGTACAGGAGTGTATACAGAGAAAGAGGTTCAATAAGAAGAAGTGGGACACTTAGAGGACTGAGGAGAGTAGACAGGAGTACAGAGAGATGCAGCGTAGGGTGAAGGTAGAGGTAGATGACTTGTATGCTAGGTTGGACAGTAAGGAGGGAGAGACTGATCTATACAGTTTGGCAAGACAGAGAGACAGAGATGGGAAGGACGTGCAGGAGGTTAGGGTGATTAAGGATAGGGATGGAAGTCTATTGACAGGTGCCAGTAGTGTGATGGGAAGCTGGAAAGAGTACTTTGAAGAGTTGATGAATGAGGAAAATGAGAGGAATGAGGAAAAGGAGAGAGAACAAAGAGAGAACAAAGACAGGAAGAGGTGACTGTTGTGGACCAGGAAGTAGCAAAGATCAGTCAGGATGAAGTGAGGAGGGCATTGAAGAGGGTGAAGAGTAGAAAGGCAGTCGGTCCTGATGATATACCTGTAGAGGTATGGAAGTGTCTAGGAGAGGTGGCAGTTTTATGGATGTAGTGAAAGAGAACATGAAGGTCGTTGGTGTGAGAGAAGAGGATGCAGAAGACAGGGTTAGATGGAGGCAATTGATTTGCTGTGGCGACCCCTGAAGGGAAAAGCCCAAAGGAGAAGAAGAAGATTACTGTATTTTCTTCAAATGGCACTCATTATGCAATTGACGAAATACATTATTGCTATTACTGTTTACGTAAGGGTGTGTCAGCTGCGTTCTAGAGTAACTGAAGTCCTTTTATTGCACCTTATCTACATTAGAAAAAGTTTGAGTGCATCGGGGCAGGATTCTTGGTAAGAGCAAAGCAGCTTGTGTTAAATGCATTGACTAAATGCTCTTTTCTGATCTATAACACAATTTACCTGTAAGTAGATTGTGTTGTGCAACCTTTCTCTAAGATTTCTTATTTAACTCTTTTTTATTTTTTAAAGTTGAATTCATTTTGACTTCCACTATTGCTGACTTTCTTTTCTGTTTAAGACAATAAGACCATAATATTTGAAGCAGTGTAACAGCAATAAAAGACTTAAAAGAAATGAAGACAATACCATGGATGGGTGCACACAGGAACCTGATATTTTTGCATCATATTTTTGGTAAGAATATTGTTCTTTGTGTTTTTCAACTTCAAATTGGAGTTGTGTCTGAATTGAGTGGTGAAATCTCTTGACTCTGAGAAATTATGCTACTGTACACATGTTTGTGACTGCTGATTTTACTCAAGGGCCTATTTGTAATGTGAAGGAACATCTGAAATACTATGTATTTGATTTTCTCCACCAAATAAAAAAATAATTGAAAAGAAAAAATTAATTTAGTATACATATTTCCAGAGTTCTGCTCTGGACAAATATCCCTTGACCTATACAATTACTATTTAGTTGATATGCTGCAGAGATATTGTTATATTGACAAATTTATTATCATGCACACGCAATTACTTATTTTCTTATAGACGAAGACAATAAAAACAAAGGGATGAGTCAACACAGCAAAAACACCCTCAGACAGGATAAAGTGCAATAAAACTGAAGTATATTTGCAGATTCCAAATCCTGCAAGAAAATGCAGCAAGATCCCTCTCTGTAGCGCTTCTCTAGAAGACAATTAGAAGATGATTGTGTTGTCTTGAGAAACACAAAATAAAGTAAACTGCACTGCTGATGACAGTAATTCATTCTGAACACCTCGTGTGGCAGGCACATTTAAACACACTCATCCACCAAACCATTTCACACTGGAAAACAGTGTACAGAACAAAAAACACAAAAATAAGAACACGTTAAGCTGCAAGCAACAAATATGTAATTGGCCCACATGAGACATTTTTACATTTTCCAGCAGTGATGCTATTATTACTACATGACGGACTATTTTCTGGGTGTTTGGCAGGCATCTTGTTCAAAATGTAATGTTTGGGCCAGAGTGGAGCATTGAGAGTGAGACAAGTCCTTTCTGTATCATTTGGTCAAACCTTCACTATTTACCAGCAGCTGATCATTGTAATCATGTGAGAGCTTCAATTTGAGATCATTATGGTAAATAAACTATCACACTATCACACGTTAAGTATCACACGTACTATCACACAAGTGTGAAAAACTCAGTGTATAGTGTATAGAAACTTTTTGTTTCATGGTGGACCATAGAACATTGTAATGCTGCCATGGCCACATCTTTTAAGGTACACAATTTTTTAAATCTCTGACATTTTGACATTTTACCACCAAATTCAAACACCATAGAGGAATGAAATTGGAGGGGAAAAAAATCCAGACAATTACATCAGAATAAGTTGCTGTTTGGTTTAAGGCATGACACCTAGAGGCCTTTTAATAGATCTCGATATGATACACATGTGTACTTAATTTAATACTTCCAGTTTAACTTTACAGCAGTCACTGAATATCTGAAGCACTTAAGTTTCGCCATAGTCATGCTCACATTAATGTCAGATTGTACTTTCTATTACTCACGCTATTAAGAATTTCATTCTGAACTGCAAGTGATTGATCCTCACCACAATGTCACAGTTCAATATAGTTCATGATATTCACAGTGAAACACAATGATGGTGACCAAACTGAGGTCCAATATGGTCAGTGAGCAGTAGCAGTACATAAAAATGAAAACTATTCTCCTTTTCCTTTGGGCTTTTCCCTTCAGGGGTCGCCACAGTATCCTCTTCTCTCACATGTCCTCCCTCATTACATCCATAAACCTCCTCTTTGGTCTTCTTCTAGGCCTCCTGCCTGGCATTTCAAAACTCAGCATCCTTCTACCAATATATTCACTATCTCTCCTCTGGACATGTCCAAACCATCTCAGTCTGGCCTCTCTGACTTTATCTCCAAAACCTCTAACATGTGCTGTCCCTCTGATGTACTCATTCCTGATCCTATCCTTCCTGGTCACTCCCAGAGAGAACCTCAGCATCTTCATCTCTGCTACCTCCAGCTCTGTCTCCTGTCTTTTCCTCAATGACACTGTCTCTAGACCAAACAACATCGCTGGTCTCACCACAGTTTTGGACACCTTTCCTTTCATTTTAGCTGAAACTCTTCTATCACACATCACACCTGACACTTTTCTCCACCCGTTCCATCCTGCCTGGACACGCTTCTTCACCTCTTTTCCACACTCTCCATTGCTCTGGACTGTTGACCCTAAGTACTTCAAATCCTCCACCTTCTTGATCTCTTCTCCCTGTAACCTCACTCTTCCACTTGGGTCCCTCTCATTCACACACATGTACTCTGTCTTACTGCGGCTAACCTTCATTCCTCTCCTTTCCAGGACAAAGCTCCACCTCTCTAGCTTCTCCTCCACCTCTTCCCTGCTCTCACTGCAGATCACAATGTCATCTGCAAACATCATAGTCCATGGAGATTCCTGTCTAACCTCGTCTGTCAGCCTGTCCATCACCATAGCGAACAAGAAGGGGCTCAGAGCTGATCCCTGATGCAGTCCCACCTCCACCTTGAACTCCTCTGTCACACCTACAGCACACCTCACCACTGTCTTACAGTCCTCATACATGTCCTGCACCGCTCTAACATACTTCTCTGCCACTCCAGACTTCCTAATACAATACCACTGCATCTTCTCACTATCTAAGATCCTGTTGAACAACCCAGTCAGAAACTCTACTGCCACCTCTCCTAGACACTTCCAAACCTCTACAGGTATATCATCAGGACCGCCTGCCTTTCCACTCTTCATCCTCTTCAATACCCTCCTCACTTCATCCTGACTAATCTTTGCTACTTCCTGGTCCACAACAGTCACCTCTTCTAGTCTTTGTTCTCTCTCATTTTCCTCGTTCATCAACTCTTCAAAGTACTCTTTCCATCTTCCCATCACACTGCTGGCACCTGTCAATAGATTTCCATCCCTAACCTTAATCACCCTAACCTGCTGCACGTCCTTCCCATCTCTGTCTCTCTGTCTTGCCAGCCTGTATAGATCAGTCTCTCCCTCCTTACTGTCCAACTTAGCATACAAGTCATCATAAGCTTCTTGTTTGGCCTTTGCTACCTCTACCTTCACCTTACGCTGTATCTCCCTGTACTCCTGTCTACTCTCCTCAGTCCTCTAAGTGTCCTTCTTCTTCTTAGCTAACCTCTTTCTCTGTATACACTCCTGTACCTCCTCATAGAAATAGAAATAGAAAGCCTTTTATTGTCACTATACATAGTATAATGAGATTTGAGCAATTCCTCGCAGTGCAATAATTTACAGAAAGTAGGAGTAAAAGAAGCACTGAAAGGAAGAGCCGTGAGCCGCTGCACCTACGCGCGCCGCCACACGCCGCCACCACAAGGTCTCCTTATCTACTTTCCTTCCAGATGACACACCAAATACTCTCCTACCTGTCTCCCTGATCACATTAGCTGTAGTTTTCCAGTCATCTGGAAGCACCTCCTGACCACCCAGAGCCTGTCTTAACTCCTTCCTAAAAGTCATTCAACACTCTTCCTTTTTCAGATTCCACCATTTTGTCTTCTGCTCTGCCTTTGCCCTCTTCATCTTCCTCACCACCAGAGTCATCCTACACACCACCATCCTATGCTGTTTGGCTACACTCTCGCCTACCACAACTTTGCAGTCACTGATCTCCTTCAGATTACACCGTCTACCCAAGATGTAGTCTACCTGTGTGCTCCTACCACCACTCTTATAGGTCACCCTATGTTCCTGCATCTTCTGGAAGAAAGTGTTCACTATAGCCATTTCCATCCCTTTTGCAAAGTCAACCACCATCTGTCCTTCTGTGTTCCTCTCCTGGATACCAAACCTGCCCATCACCTCCTCATCACCTCTATTTCCTGCACAAACATGTCCATTGAAGTCTGCCCCAATGACAACTCTCTCACTTCTAGGTATCCCTTCATCAAAGTCCAACCAGAATTCTTCCTTCTCCTCCTGCTCACATCCTACCTGTGGAGCATACCCACTAACAACATTGAACATCACACCTTCTATTTCCAGCTTCAGACTCATCACTCTATCTGACACTCTCTTTACCTCCAGGACATTCCTAACAAACTCCTCCTTCAAGATAACTCCTACTCCATTTCTCTTCCCATCTACACCATGATAGAACAACTTGAACCCTGTTCCTAAACTTCTAGCCTTGCTACCTTTCCACCTGGTCTCCTGGACACACGGTATGTCTACCTTCCTCCTCTGCATCATGTCAACCAACTCTCTACCTTTTCCTGTCATAGTTCCAACATTAAACGTCCCTACTCTCTGTCCTATACTCTTGGCGTTCCTCTTCTCTCTCTTCGTGCGAACGCACTTTCCTCCTCTCCTTCTTCGACCAACAGTAATCCAATTTCCACCGGCACCCTGTAGGTGAACAGCACCGATGGCGGTCGTTGTTAACCCGGGCCTCGACCGATTCCATATGGAAGTCATGGGTTTGATTCGCATGTTTGATTTGGCAAAAGTTTTACGCCGGATCTTCTTCTTTTCCTTTTGGCTTTTCCCTTCAGGGGTCGCCACAGCGAATCAACCGCCTCCATCTAACCCTGTCCTTTGCATCCTCTTCTCTCACACCAACTACCTTCATGTCCTCTTTCACTACATCCATAAACCTCCTCTTTGGTCTTCCTCTAGGCCTCCTGCCTGGCAGTTCAAAACTCAGCATCCTTCTACCAATATATTCACTATCTCTCCTCTGGACATGTCCAAACCATCTCAGTCTGGCCTCTCTGACTTTATCTCCAAAACCTCTAACATGTGCTGTCCCTCTGATGTACTCATTCCTGATCCTATCCTTCCTGGTCACTCCCAGAGAGAACCTCAGCATCTTCATCTCTGCTACCTCCAGCTCTGTCTCCTGTCTTTTCCTCAGTGACACTGTCTCTAGACCAAACAACATCGCTGGTCTCACCACAGTTTTGTACACCTTTCCTTTCATTTTAGCTGAAACTCTTCTATCACACATCACACCTGACACTTTCCTCCACCCATTCCATCCTGCCTGGACACGCTTCTTCACCTTTTTTCCCCACTCTCCATTGCTCTGGACTGTTGACCCCAAGTACTTAAAATCCTCCACCTTCTTGATCTCTTCTCCCTGTAACCTCACTCTTCCACTTGGGTCCCTCTCATTCACACACATGTACTCTGTCTTACTGCGGCTAACCTTCATTCCTCTCCTTTCCAGGGCAAACCTCCACCTCTCTAGCTTCTCCTCCACCTCGTCCCTACTCTCACTGCAGATCACAATGTCATCTGCAAACATCATAGTCCATGGAGATTCCTGTCTAACCTCGTCTGTCAGCCTGTCCATCACCATAGCGAACAAGAAGGGGCTCAGAGCTGATCCCTGATGCAGTCCCACCTCCACCTTGAACTCCTCTGTCACACCTACAGCACACCTCACCACTGTCTTACAGTCCTCATACATGTCCTGCACCGCTCTAACATACTTCTCTGACACTCCAGACTTCCTCATACAATACCACAGTTCCTCTCTGGGCACCCTGTCATAAGCTTTCTCCAGATCTACAAAAACACAATGCAGCTCCCTCTGGCCTTCTCTGTACTTCTCTATCAACATCCTCAAAGCAAATACTGCATCTGTAGTACTCTTTTTTGGCATGAAACCATACTGCTGCTCACAAATGCTCACTTCTGCCCTTAGTCTAGCTTCCACTACTCTTTCCCATAACTTCATTGTATGGCTCATCAGCTTTATTCCTCTGTAGTTGCCACAACTCTGCACATCTCCCTTGTTCTTAAAAATGGGCACCAGCACACTTCTCCTCCACTCCTCAGGCATCTTCTCACTATCTAAGATCCTGTTGAACAACCCAGTCAGAAACTCTACTGCCACCTCTCCTAGACACTTCCAAACCTCTACAGGTATATCATCAGGACCGACTGCCTTTCCACTCTTCATCCTCTTCAGTGCTCTCCTCACTTCATCCTGGCTAATCTTTGCTACATCCTGGTCCACAACAGTCACCTCTTCTAGTCTTTGTTCTCTCTCATTTTCCACGTTCATCAACTCCTCAAAGTACTCTTTCCATCTTCCCATCACACTGCTGGCACCTGTCAATAGACTTCCATCCCTATCCTTAATCACCCTAACCTGCTGCACGTCCTTCCCATCTCTATCTCTCTGTCTTGCCAGCCTGTATAGATCAGTCTCTCCCTCCTTACTGTCCAACCTAGCATACAAGTCATCATAAGCTTCTTGTTTGGCCTTTGCTACCTCTACCTTCACCTTACGCTGTATCTCCCTGTACTCCTGTCTACTCTCCTCAGTCCTCTCAGTGTCCCACTTCTTCTTAGCTAACCTCTTTCTTTGTATACACTCCTGTACCTCCTCATTCCACCACCAAGTCTCCTTATCTACTTTCCTTCCAGATGACACACCAAATACTCTCCTACCTGTCTCCCTGATCACATTAGCTGTAGTTGTCCAGTCATCTGGAAGCACCTCCTGACCACCCAGAGCCTGTCTTAACTCCTTCCTAAAGGTCATGCAACACTCTTCCTTTTTTAGCTTCCACCATTTCGTCTTCTGCTCTGTCTTTGTCCTCTTCATCTTCCTCACCACCAGAGTCATCCTACACACCACCATTCTATGCTGTTTGGCTACACTCTCGCCTACCACTACTTTGCAGTCACTGATCTCCTTCAGGTTACATCGTCTACACAAGATGTAGTCTACCTGTGTGCTCCTACCACCACTCTTATAGGTCACCCTATGTTCCTGCCTCTTCTGGAAAAAAGTATTCACTACAGCCATTTCCATCCTTTTTGCAAAGTCAACTACCATCTGTCCTTCTGCGTTCCTCTCCTGGATACCAAACCTGCCCATCACTTCCTCATCACCTCTGTTACCTGCACCAACATGTCCATTGAAGTCTGCACCGATGACAACTCTCTCACTTCTAGGTATGCTCTGCATCACTTCATCAAAGTCCAACCAGAATTTCTCCTTCTCCTCCAGCTCACATCCTACCTGTGGGGCATACCCACTAACAACATTGAACATCACACCTTCTATTTCTAGCTTCAGACTCATCACTCTATCCGACACTCTTTTTACCTCCAGGACATTCCTAACAAACTCCTCCTTCAAGATAACTCCTACTCCATTTCTCTTCCTATCTACACCATGATAGAACAACTTGAACCCTGCTCCTAAACTTCTAGCCTTGCTACCTTTCCACCTGGTCTCCTGGACACACAGTATGTCTACCTTCCTCCTCTGCATCATGTCGACCAACTCTCTACCTTTTCCTGTCATAGTTCCAACATTCAACGTCCCTACTCTTAGTCCTATACTCTTGGCGCTCCTCTTCTCTTTCTTCGTGCGAACGCACTTTCCTCCTCTCCTTCTTCGACCAACAGTAATCCAATTTCCACCGGCGCCCTGTAGGTCAACAGCGCCGATGGCGGTCGTTGTTAACCCGGGCCTCGACCGATCCGGTATGGAAGTCATATGTTTGATTCGCATCTTTGATTTGGCAAAAGTTTTACGCCGGATGCCCTTCCTGACGCAACCCTCTGTATTTATCCGGGCTTGGGACCGGCACAATAAGACACTGGCTTGTGTCCTCTTGCGGCTACATTAAAATGAAAACTATTAAATTTCAAAATTTGATTGAAAACAACAAATGTCCTGCTCCGTTTAGGATATGTCAGAAGGAAACCTTCTGATTGATATCAATTTGTTTTTTGGTCTGCCACCTTCAGAAGTCTGGATACAACATCTTTCAGATGCAGTTTCTTCAAAAATTCAACGGGGTACTGTAGAGTAAATTATGATGTCACAACAGTGATGAAAAATGAAGTCAAGTGCAAACATATGAATGTTGATACTGAACCACAGAGAGGTGAAGCCAAATACATGACTCAAGAACTCAAGATAAACTCAAAACCCATTGATTGAAATAAATTTCAGAACACAAGTTCAATTCTTACATTTTCAAAACAGCAGGCAGGAGAAATAAAACAATTCAAACGCATGATAAACGTGCAACTGAACACAAAAGTGTGAGAGAAGTGAATGAGAAAGAACATTTCAGCCTGGATCAGACGGGCACAGACAAAACACAGGATAAACAGTTGAAAGCAATAAATAATTGTTGTTAATGAAATAGTAAATAATCATGATTAATTTATTGATTGATTGATTGTTAAGATTTTCTGCTCAATCAACATCAGATCAACCAATCCCATACCAGTAGCAACTGCACACCACCCTCAATAACTACAAACAACGACGGATACACTGTAGATATGAAACGTAGCGTTACTTTAGACCGGCCACAGACTCAAGATTAGCTGTCATTCTCTGCTACATCAGCTGCTGGCAGTTAACCTTTAAACTAGACCACAATCAGCTGATACGTCCATTCATTAACATTAATTTTTAGATAGGATTAAAGGTCCTGAAGGTCCTTGTTCTGCGTCTGTTTAGTTCAAGCTGACTGTCTCTCAGTATTTGTTCACTTGTTGTTTTCTCCTGGGCAGGAGGACTGCGATGGCAAAGCCACTACAGACGAGCCCCCCTCCTGACAGCTGCTCCTGTTCGCCCCCTCATGGACGAACAGGTCAGCATTACAGGACTCTTCCTGCCCCCATGCCATCCTGTCACGTTATGTGCACACATGCGCAGTGAGGAGGGCGACCTGTGGGAGGCCTTTGCACATTATAATACCAAAGCAAACGGAACCGTCAACTGTGAGTAAAGTTTGTTTCAGTTCTGTACATTACAGTAATCCATTACCAGAAATGTAATATAGTAGTTATTTACAGTAAGTACGAGTTATAATAACTAGGGACTTAAGGGAGCCCGTGGAAATTTCACGATAAAACAATAAACTCAGACTTCATACCAAGCATAACGATGGCGAGAATGGGACCGGGATGCCATTTCTCCTGGAGGACGACTTTCAAGAGTTCTACACCAGGGCAGCGCGTCGGCAAGGAACATGAATGGATGAAAGAATAAATAAAAACAGTATTTTCAGCACTATAAGGCGCACCTAAAAGCCCATAATTTTCTCATAAACCCCCAGTGCGTCTTATAATTTGATGCGCCTTATATGTGGATTAAAATTAATATTGGTTAAAAACAAGATTGCTGAAAAAAAGCTGGCAGTCTGGCCAGCAGTCATGCTGCACCACTCCACCAGGGGGCACCCTCAGAAGCACTATGGCCAGATTATGCCCCTAACAACGGTAGTCAAGAGGCATCACCAAAGTTCCAGCTTTCACTGACCTGCGCTACCATAACGTAGCAAAACACAAGGAATGTTCAACAATTGTATTAATAAAGTTTGACCTAATGACTGATCTCAGTATTTCCCAACTACTGTGGTGCCGGAAATAACCCACTTTAAACTTAATTGGTCTAAAAAATGCCTTTGTCAAGTGTCAGTGCTGTAATCTGTTATCTAGTGATGGTGTGTGTGTGTGAGTGACTGTGTGAGAGTGAGAAAAACAGAGAGAGAGCATTTGTGTGTGTGTGTGTGTGTGTATTTGCAGTTAATAAAAATATATTTTAACAGTTAAAGTATCTATATAGTATATAAGTATATAGTATATATACTGTAAATCATTAATATTATTATTATTCAGTCAGGCAGTCAGCAGAGCTCTTGCGATGGGGGGGTGTCCCGTCCCTGTGCATTGAGCCAACCAGATGAGTCCGTTTTTTCCAATGCTGGCGGTCTTGTTCCAGGTGCTCTGCATCCTCCATAGCGACTCCCTGTGGTCGGAGGTCGCCCGCAATGACGTCAAGCCATCAGGGGCGGGGCTTGCCTTCAAGGTCGTTTCCAGCCTGGGGTCTTAGGGTCAAACTGGAGAATGGCTCTTGTTGGGTGATCAGGGGAAGGCAGAGGACATCACCAAACCAGCAGGTGCGATGTTGCACCGCCTGGCAAGAAGCTGTGGGCTGGGACGTGGGGGCTCTAAGCACTTTGTTGGAAACCCGCTGGGCCACCTGATGTTTTCAATGGTTCTGAGAGCCCTGCTATCAAAGCCATCTACATTGGCAGCCAGGGTTTTATTTAAGGGCCAAGTTTCCGAGCCGTAGAGAAGGATGGAGAGGATGGCAGAGTTGTAAATTCTGAGCTCCGTCTTGCATGAAATGGTCTGGTGCCACCAGAGTGGCTTCCAAAGGGACCGCAGAGCTGATGCTGCCAGAGCTCTTCTGCTGAGAATCTCTGGTTTAATGTTACCATTGTCCGTCACTATGGATCCCAGATACATAAAGCTCTTGAGAGGCTCCAGTGTCATCGCCCAGCTGCAGGGGAGGTGGATCCGGTCCGTCACCAACATGCATGAATTTGGTTTTGGTCCAGCTCACTCGAAGACCAAGCTTCTCTGCCTCTCCTCTGTATATGTCCAGGGCGTCTCTCAGCTGGCTGTAGGATGTGATGAGCAGGATGGTGTCATCAGCATACTCCAGGTCGGTCAGGTGGTAGTTGCTGAGGGACACCCTGAAGACTCGCTCACAGACCCGGGACATCAGATGGTCAATGATACATTTATAAGGTCAGGAGCCCTGGTGAACGCCACTGGAGGTGGGTAACCAGTCGGAGTCTGTACCGTTGATACGGACACAACTCTCTGTGTTGCTGTAGAGCAGCTTGAGCTCTATTATTATTATTATTATTATTATTATTATTATTATTATTATTATTATTACTATTATTGTTGTTGTTAGCAGAAACATTCTGTAATGCTGACCTGTTCTGAGGAGATCAGATACGTAGGTGAGGTTCAAGGTAGAGCCGCTGCTCTGCATCGAGCGGAGCCATGCCCCCTGGATGCCTTCTTAAGGAGGTGTTTCCAGTATGTCCAGCTGGGGTGAAAGCTAGAGGCAGACCCTGGACTCGCTGGAGAATTTACATTAGTTGACAAGGGAATGCCTTAGGATCCCCCCCAGAAAAGTTGGTGGAGGAATGTCTGGGCTTCCCTGCTAAAACTGCAAACCATGAATCAGGATGAGCAACTGAAAATGAATTATTATTATTATTATTATTATTATTGTTATTATTATTTATTTATTCATTTATTTATTATTATTATTATTATTATTATTATTATTATTATTATTGTCATCATTATCATTATTGAGCAGCAGTGGCTCAGCAGTAGAGTATAACTTTATTTATCAGGGAAATTAATTTTTCCATCGCACACAGCACAGTAAGTACACAATACACAGAAAAAGCACACAGAAAGCACCAGCACATAGAAAGTAGTACAACACCAAATAGAAGGAGTAATAAATAACACAACACTAAATAGAAAGAGTAATAAATAATTAATATTTATTTATTAATAAGAGTAATAAATAAATAGAGCAGATGTCTTGCAGACAGATTGTCCCAGCCAACGGTGGATTGAATCCCGCTCCCGCCATGATATCACCGGAGTGTGAGCTGACAGTGGGAGGTGTTAGCTCACCTCCCAGCCACTGCGGCGGCGCCCCTGAGCATTCTGGGGCTGGATCCTGAGCATTCTGGGGTGCCGTCCCCCCTACAAGCTGCTCAATTTGGGGCGCGTTCCGGAAGCCGCTGCCCGTCACTCTGCCTCCCAATATGTGTAGTTTGTTGTGTGTGTATTAACTGCATGCTTACAGGCCCCCTTTTGTGCTGTGTTCAGGGAGCCTGTATACTGTTAAAAACTAACACAAAATGTATACCTGAGTGACAATGTAATTTCTCCTTGTGGGATTAATAAAGTGTACTTCTTCTTCTTCTTCTTCTTCTTTATCTCTGGAGAAGCAAAACTTGTGAGAATTTTACACGGTGCCATCAGTTCCAATGCTTTTATCTCTGTTTTTAACCCTGCGGTGTCCAGCCAGTGTCCCTTCTGTCCCCTTTGTGAGACAGTCTTTCATGCTTTTAGTGAGTGTAACAGACTTGCAGTACTCTTCTCTCTTCTAACGAATGTTTTTAATATGTTCAGTGAAAATTTTTGTATCAGGAAATTCGTCTACGGTGCTGGGTACAATAGATCGAATCAGAGAAAGTGGCAGTTTTTAAACTTTATCTCTGGAGAAGCAAAACTCGCAATTTACGTGACCAGGAAGAGGAGAATTGAAAACAATACTGTTCAAGAAGCAGCTACTGTTTTTTGCTCTAACATCAGATGTCGCTTAAAACTAGAATTTGGTTTCTATAAAATGACAAAAGACCTCAATAACTTTAGCAACATCTGGTGTCACAAAAATGTCCTATGCACTTTAATTGATGATCAACTCAATTTTGCAAACTTCCTGATATAATGCACTGATTTTAAATTGTATTTCCTCTTACTTATTGGTTTTCAGTGTTTTTCAAGCTGTTTAGTGTTTTCATCTAATGTAAAATTGTAAAATGTTCTGAATGTGATTAAAGTGTTTTTGCAAAAATCAAAAAAAATCTTCTTCTTCTTCTTCTTCATCTTCTTCTTCTATTGTTGTATTGTTTTTGTGTTCCGCGGGGCACCGGCATCACACCCAGAATGTACCCCACTTCTTGTCCCAAGATCGCCGGGATGGGCAACCCCGCGGGGTTGGCCATCGCGACCCACAACAGTAGAAGAAGCAATTAATGAAAATTAACTGAATGTTTTTGTGTTTTCACCTGTGTGCAGGCAGTTAATGGCTTTCTCCTCTGACCTCTCCATAGTGACCACGGATCACTCAGTCGGGGGTTCATATTTGGGCTGTGAACCAATGGGACTTTTCTGGAGCCAGCAGCCGGCTCCTGGATCAAGAGAAGGTTTAAGGCATGTGATAAAAGTTTTCAGGGAGATCAAGAAAACCTCACTTCCTATACTAATATAATTTACATTTTATCATGTCATATTTAAGTCTGTGTGACAGTTTTCTTGAGCATTGTGGGGACATTTTTATTACTAAATGCTTGTTATCTTTGCAGTTAAAGGTCAGAAGAAATGGTTGATGAGAATCTCCTGACTAATCTCATCTCTTTTTTACAGGCTAAGAAAACAAAATGTAGAGACTCCGTTTGTCACGCTGGTTTCCTTACTGGATGGTCATGTTTCACCCAGTGAGGGGCCGAGCATTGAGCTGGCTGCTACCACTATTGAGCGCTGGTACATGGCACCAGGTGTACGAAGAACAGAGATTCGCCAGGGTGGTCTTGTAGCTACGCTGTTTTTGCCACCAGGTGAGAAAAAGATTTGAAGCATTCACTCACAAGAGCGCCTGGCATTGAAACGGTATGGATTGGTTCTGCAGGACCAGGACCATTTCCAGCCATGTTGGATATGTGGGGATTTGGTGGAGGATTTTTGGAATACCGCTCTGCGTTGTTTGCCTCCAGAGGATATGCAAGCTTGTCCCTTACTTACAAAGATCACAAAGATTTACCTGGCCCCAGAAAAAGCATGAATGTTGGTGATCTCTATTTCAGGGTAAGATAAGATCTATACCTCATCTTATGATCATTATGATCAGTGTTACGTATACGTGGCACTAAATCCATTTATTCTCTCAAAATGTTTTTGTCTGGACAGTCCGCCTTCCAATTTCTTCAGAATCATCATCAGGTCTGTGCAGACAGAGTTGGGATCATTGGTTTGTCCTTTGGAGTCTACTTGAGTCTTCGAATTGCATCACAGACTGGTATCAATGTACGTCTGATTCTGTCATCCAGTAAATCTACAGTTTGATCAATATACACCTTATGCTCTATGTATGCAAGAAAATGACATGTGTTCATTGAGAAGAATAGGTATAAAACTAAATGTATTACTGAACAATAGAAAGGAAATAATGTCAAATCCATCCAAGCATCATCTACCGCTTATCCGGGGCTGGGTCGCGCGGGCAACAGTCTCAGCAGGGATGCCCATACTTCCCCCTCCCCAGACACCTCCTCCAGCTCCTCCAGGGGGAGCCCGAGATGTTCCCAGGCCAGCTGAGAGACATAGTCCCTCCAGCGTGTTCTAGGTCTTCCTCGAGGTCTCCTCCCGGTAGAACATGCCCGGAACACCTCCCCAGTGCGGTGTCCAGGAGACATCCGGAACAGATGCCCGAGCCACCTCAGCTGGCTCCACTCGAGGTGGAGGAGCAGCGGCTCTACTCTGAGCTCCTCCCTGGTGACTGAGCTCCTCACCCTATCTCTAAGGGTGTGCCCCCCCACTCTACGGAGGATACTCATTTCAGCCACTTGTATCCGGGATCTTGTTCTTTCGGTCATGACCCAAAGCTCATGACCATAGGTGAGAGTAGGAACGTAGATTGACCGGTAAATCGAGAGCTTTGTCTTGCGACTCAGCTCCTTCTTCACCACGACAGACCTATACAGCAACTGCATCACTGCAGAAGCTGCACCGATCTGTCTGTCAATCTCACGTTCCATCCTTCCCTCACTCATGAACAAGACCTCAAGATACTTAAATTCCTCCACTTGGGGCAAAGACTCTCCACCAACCTCAAGAGGGCAGACCACCCTTTTCCAGTCGAGAACCATGGCCTTGGATTTACAGATGCTTGGCATCATCCCACTCATGTCACACTCAGCTGCAAACCGTCCCAGTGCACGCTGAAGGTCCAGGTTTGATGAGGCCAACATGAAAATATTGTCTGCAAAAAGCAGAGATGAAATCCTTTGGTCCCCAAACCAGACTCCCTACTGCACCTAGAAATTCTGTCCATAAAGATTATGAACACAACTGGTGGTAGAGGGCAGCCCTGCTGGAGTCCAACATGCACCTGGAACATGCCTGACTTACTGACGGCAATGCGAACCAAGCTCTGGCTTTGGTCATACAGGGACCGGACTGATGATACGACAACAAAGTCGATCATCGACCTCCGGCCTAGGGTGTCCTGGTGCTATGTGCACTCATGGACATCCCTGTGGTTGAACAAGGTGTATGGACAAACTGTGACTAGCACAGAAATCCAATAGCAGAACACCACTCGTGTTCAGATCGGGGAGGCCGTTCATCCCAATCACCCCTTTCCAGGTCTCACTGTCATTGCCCACATGATCGTTGAAGTCCCCAAGGAGAACAATGGAGTCCCCAGTCGGAGCACTATTCAGTACCCCTCCCAGGGACTCCAAGAAGGCCGGGTATTCCGCACTGCCATTTGGCCTGTAGGCCGAAACGACAGTGAGACACCTGTCCCCAACCCGAAGGGGCAGGGATGCGACCCTCTCGTTCACTGAGGTGAACTCCAATATATGACGGCTGAGCTGTGGGGCCACAAGCAAGCCCACACCAGCCCGCTGCATCTCACCTCAACACCAGAAAAGTGGAGAGTCCAGCCCCTCTCAAGGGTTTGGTTTCCAGAGCCCAAGCTGTAGTTGGAAGTGAGCCCGACTATATCTAGTCGGTACCTCTCAACCTCCCTCACAAGCTCTGGCTCCTTTCCCCCCAGCAAGGTGACATTCCATGTCCCTAGAGGTAGACACTTTGTCTGGGGATTGGGTCGTTGGGCCCCAAGCTGACCACTGCCACCCAATCCACACTGCACCTGTCCCCTGCGGTTTCCTCGGCGGATGGTGAGTCCACCAGAGGTTGGGCCCACGTTGTCCTTTTGGGCTGAGCCCAGCAGGGCCCCATGAGCAGAGGCCTGGCCACCAGGCGCTCGCATACGAGCCACAACCCCGGGCCTGGCTCCAGGGTGGGGCCCCAGTCGCACCATACCGGGCGACATCACGGTCCTTGATTTTTTAATTATCATAGGGGTTTTTGTGCTGCTCTTCGTCTGGCCCGTCACCCAGGAACATAAAGCCCCTGATAACATAGCTCCTGGGATCATTCTGGTACTCAAACTCCCCCACCACGATAAGGTGGCAGCTCTCAGAGGAGATTATGTCAAATAAATTCATGGAAATTGTAAAATGACGTTACTGTTGACTTTTAACTATGTACGTTCCCCTTTTCAGCCAGCCTGTTTAATTTGCATCAATGGTCCAGTCGGAAGTTCTCTGAAACTCTCAGATGAAGAGGGTAGAACTGAAACATTTGAAAGGTACATAACCAAAATGTTCTGACAGTTATTCTTGCTTGTCCCACAGATTTTATGCAAGCTACAGATATTTATCACAGGTATTGTTTTCTATTATATCTCTGTTTTCTTTCTTAACTTGTATTTTTAGAAGAAGGAAATATTGGCAGTACAATAGTCAAGGCCATGCCAGTTTTAGAGATATGTCCTTGCCTGCTAACCATGACCCAGGGAGCAAAGTGAAGGTAATTTACTCTCTGTCTCTAACCTCCTGGACCAACCACAGCACAGACCGTACACATGTACCCAAACACTCAGGCAAGCTTCAATAGTCTGTGCAGATAATCAATTAGGGATGAGCGAGTACACCATTGTCTGTATCTGTTCAACTATCTAAATGATCTGTATCTGTATCTGTACTCGGAATGGGCGGAACTTAAACCGGAAGTGGGTGTAGTTTGACCGCAAATGGGTGGGGCTTAAATGGCTACATTGTTTTAGGTCTGAATTTGATATGGATTGATCAGAAATTGCTATATTTATTGTTTCTTTTAAAACTATTTACAGAACAGCCTCAAAATTGAGATTCAAATTGATGTTTTTGATCACAAAAGTAGGACTATTTACAGAACAAGTTTTTTATTAACTCAGAACATGAAGTGCATTAATGAATACTGTTGTGTCCTGTTATATTCTTTAGGCTACACATTACTTGAATGCATGCACTACTGTTTTGCACCACATGGTGTCACTGTGGGAATCCTACCTGTAGGGGTGCAATGAGGAAAAGTAGAGAGGAAGCCATAGCTACGGCATGCGATGATGTGAAGTGATGCGATATAAAAAGAACAAAGAATGGTCAATTGAAATAGAATCTATGTCTACAGCCTCTTCATTCTAACCGACCACTCTTACAAATACAATGCATGCAATAGGAAATTATGAACTATCAAATATGCATAAACAAGAATCGTCAAACTCAACAAAAATTTCTATTTTTTTTCTTTTTCAATTTTTTTTTATTTTAAATGATCAAACTTTTTTTTTTAAATTATTTATTTATTTTTACCACCTAATGTTCTTGCCATTTTTTTTTCACATGACGTTAAACAATGTTGATTAACACAAGAACTCCCAAGGCAGTCATTTTGACTGCTTTCAAAATTTACAATCTCATAACTTGGTTTTCCAAAAAAAACTTATCTACCAATAGAAGACTTTTCCTAAATGTGTGTATATTTTATTCTGACATTGTTTGATCATTAATATTTCAAAACACAAAAGAGATCTGAGTAGTGACTGCTCGGACATTATTTGTACATAAATTGGATTGTCAGTAAAATATCCAAGAATAAATTGGTGGAATAGGTAAAAACATGGTTTTAACTTAGGACACTAAATTTAAACCATAATGATTGAGTGTTTTATATATTTAATTAACATAACATAATTTCTCTGCAATTACACATCCAAATAAAAACAAATGTAACTCTGTGAAATAAAAACAATTGTATCCTGCCTCAAAATACGTTGGTGTCATTTTAGACCTTAACAATGAAAATTATTAACAATTATGAACAATCCAAAATGCTGTGATGGCTGCCAGCAAGTTGGAGACACTGATGTTACAAAGCCAAGATGGTTTGCTTATGGCTGCCAATCACTCACAGTCACCACAGGTAACCTGTACCTTCCATTTGCAGCTCCCACTACTTTATGACATTTGACACAATTATCCTTTGCTTTATTTTTTTTTCCACATTTGCTTTATTTTTCTTAAACATTTGCTTTATTTTTCTTACACATTCTCCACTTGGCACTGCCTTCTCCTCTCCATCTTCTGCTGCTGTAAAGGGGCACTTGCACCTCCATTTGCCAGGCTTTTGCTTTCATGTGTCTTGAGCAAAGTTCCTTTGGGGTCGCATGATGAGGTTCCTCTGTGACATCATCTTATTGGTGCACTTCTTGAACAGGATCGAAGCATTAATGGCAGCCAGGTTCAGAATATTATGACACGCCACCAATGGCCATCGTCATGTAGGATATCACACTGAATATTCCCTCCCATCTGATCAAACACATCTACCCCAGCCTTGGTTCTGTTGTGGTTTTGTACGTAACCGTCTCCAGTTTAGCCTCATGGACACTGACAGCTGTGTGGATTGGGATTAGAATGGAGATGTTTCTCCTTGGTTAGCATTGATAGACTGTTAGGGTTCACTGTCACATGTCAAAACCTCTTTAGTGTGCAGGGCCCTTTGCTCCTCCACAGACGGAGGAAGCTCTGGTCTGCTCTTATTTACTAGACCAACTAGGTTGCTTTTCTGGGCCTTTAGTGCCTTGGAAAGTTCAAGGGAAGTAAAAAAGTTATCAGTGGTGATATTTCTCCCCTCAACACAAGTTACCTGTGTTGACTGAGTGTTTGTGAGGCATAAACTACAACTTTGTGTTGTAACAGCAATGTCTCCAGCTGGCTGGCAGCCACAGCATTATTGAATGTTCATAATAGTTAATAATTTTTTAATGTAGCCACAAGAGGACACAAGCCAGTGTCTTATTGTGCCGGTCCCAAGCCCGGATAAATACAGAGGGTTGCGTCAGGAAGGGCATCTGGCATAAAACTTTTGCCAAATCAAAGATGCGAATCAAACGTATGACTTCCATACGGGATTGGTCGAGGCCCAGGTTAACAACGACCGCCATCGGTGCTGTTGACCTACAGGGTGCCGGTGGAAATTAGACAACTGTTGGTTGAAGAAAGAGAGGAGGAAAGTGTGATCGTTGGAAGAGAAAGAAGAGAAATGCCAAGAGTATAGGACTGAGAGTAGGGACATTGAATGTTGGAACTGTGATAGGAAAAGGTAGAGAGTTGGTTGACATGATGCAGAGGAGAAAGGTAGACATACTGTGTGTCCAGGAGACCAGGTGGAGGTAGCAAGGCTAGAAGTTTAGGAGCAGGGTTCAAGTTGTTCTATCATGGTGTAGATGGGAAGAGAAATGGAGGAGGAGTTATCTTGAAGGAGAAGTTTGTTAGGAATGTCCTGGAGGTAAAAAGAGTGTCAGATAGAGTGATGAGTCTGAAGCTAGAAATAGAAAGTGTGATGTTCAACGTTGTTAGTGGGTATGCTCCACAGGTCGGATGTGAGCTGGAGGAGAAGGAGAAATTCTGGGTGGACTTTGATGAAGTGATGCAGAGCATACCTAGAAGTGAGAGAGTTGTCATTGGTGCAGACTTCAATGGACATGTTGCTGCAGGAAACAGAGGTGATGAAGAAGTGATGGGCAGGTTTGGTATCCAGGAGAGGAACGCAGAAGGACAGATGGTAGTTGACTTTGCCAAAAGGATGGAAATGGCTATAGTGAATACTTTCTTCCAGAAGAGGCAGGAACATAGGGTGACCTATAAGAGTGGTGGTAGGAGCACACAGGTAGATTATATCTTGTGTAGACAGTGTAACCTGAAGGAGATCAGTGGCTGCAAAGTAGTGGTAGGTGAGAGTGTAGCCAAACAGCATAGGATGGTGGTGTGTAGGAGGTGCTGCCAGATGACTGGACAACTACAATTAATGTGATCAGGGAGACAGGTAGGAGAGTACTTGGTGTGTCATCTGGAAGGAAAGTAGATAAGGAGACTTGGTGGTCGAATGAGGAGGTACAGGAGTGTATACAGAGAAAGAGGTTAGCTAAGAAGAAGTGGGACACTGAGAGGACTGAGGAGAGTAGACAGGAGTACAGGGAGATACAGCGTAAGGTGAAGGTAGAGGTAGCAAAGGCCAAACAAGAAGCTTATGATGACTTGTATGCTAGGTTGGACAGTAAGGAGGGAGAGACCGATCTATACAGGCTGGCAAGACAGAGAGACAGAGATGGGAAGGACGTGCAGCAGGTTAGGGTGATTAAGGATAGGGATGGAAGTCTATTGACAGGTGCCAGCAGTGTGATGGGAAGATGGAAAGAGTACTTTGAAGAGCTGATGAACGTGGAAAATGAGATAGAACAGAGACTGGAAGAGGTGACTGTTGTGGACCAGGAAGTAGCAAAGATTAGTCAGGATGAAGTGAGGAGGACATTGAAGAGGATGAAGAGTGGAAAGGCAGTCGGTCCTGATGATATACCTGTTGAGGTTTGGAAGTGTCTAGGAGAGGTGGCAGTAGAGTTTCTGACTGGGTTGTTCAACAGGATCTTAGATAGTGAGAAGATGCCTGAGGAATGGAGGAGAAGTGTGCTGGTGCCCATTTTTAAGAACAAGGGAGATGTGAGTTGTGTCAACTACAGAGGAATAAAGCTGATGAGCCATACAATGAAGTTATGGGAAAGAGTAGTGGAAGCTAGACTAAGGGCAGAAGTGAACATTTGTTAACAGCAGTATGGTTTCATGCCAAAAAAGAGTACTACAGATGCAGTATTTGCTTTGAGGATGTTGATAGAGAAGTACAGAGAAGGCCAGAGGGAGCTGCATTGTGTTTTTGTAGATCTGGAGAAAGCTTATGACAGGGTGCCCAGAGAGGAACTGTGGTATTGTATGAGGAAGTCTGGAGTGGCAGAGAAGTATGTTAGAGTGGTGCAGGACATGTATGAGGACTGTAAGACAGTGGTGAGGTGTGCTGTAGGTGTGACAGAGGAGTTCAAGGTGGAGGTGGGACTGCATCAGGGATCAGCTCTGAGCCCCTTCTTGTTCGCTATGGTGATGGACAGGCTGACAGACGAGGTTAGACAGGAATCTCCATGGACTATGATGTTTGCAGATGACATTGTGATCTGCAGTGAGTGCAGGGAAGAGGTGGAGGAGAAGCTAGAGAGGTGGAGGTTTGTCCTGGAAAGGAGAGGGATGAAGGTTAGCCGCAGTAAGACAGAGTACATGTGTGTGAATGAGAGGGACCCAAGTGGAAGAGTGAGGTTACAGGGAGAAGAGATCAAGAAGGTGGAGGATTATAAGTACTTAGGGTCAACAGTCCAGAGCAATGGAGAGTGTGGAAAAGAGGTGAAGAAACGTGTCCAGGCAGGATGGAATGGGTGGAGAAAAGTGTCAGGTGTGATGTGTGATAGAAGAGTTTCAGCTAAAATGAAAGGAAAGGTGTACAAAACTGTGGTGAGACCAGCGATGTTGTTTGGTCTAGAAATAGTGTCACTGAGGAAAAGACAGGAGACAGAGCTGGAGGTAGCAGAGATGAAGATGCTGAGGTTCTCTCTGGGAGTGACCAGGAAGGATAGGATCAGGAATGAGTACATCAGAGGGACAGCACATGTTAGAGGTTTTGGAGATAAAGTCAGACAGGCCAGAATGAGATGGTTTGGACATGTCCAGAGGAGAGATAGTGAATATATTGGTAGAAGGATGTGGCAGTGGCTCAGTGGTAAAGCGGGCGGTAGAGCGGGTCGTCCTATGATTCAAGATCGGCGGTTCGATTCCCGCTCCCGCCCCCCAAAAAATAAAAAACACCCGGAGGTGATCTGACAGTGGGAGGTGTCAGCTCACCTCCAGAGCACTGCCGAGGCACCCTCGAGCAAGGTGCCGTCCTCTTTACAAATTGCTCATTTGAGGTGCATCAAGAAGGAGCTGCCTGCCACTCTACCTTCCTTGCATGCCTACAGGCCCCCTTGTGTGTAGTTGTGTGTATTACAGGGGCCTGTACACACTAATATGCACGCATGTGATTTGATTTGATTGACTAACAAAAACTAGAGTGTGCGTTCTTAATTTTCCATTGGGGATTATAACAGTGTATTATATTAATTAAATTTAAATTTAAAAAAAGAGTTTTGAACTGCCAGGCCGGAGGCCTAGAGGAAGACCAAAGAGGAGGTTTATGGATGTAATGAAAGAGGACATGAAGGTAGTTGGTGTGAGAGAAGAGGATGCAAAGGACAGGGCTAGATGGAGGCAGCTCATTGGCGACCCCTGAAGTGAAAAGCCCAAAGGAGAAGAAGAAGATAATAGTTAATAATTTTTATTGATATGGTCTCATAATGACACCAATCTATTTTGAAACAGGATACAATTGTTTCAATTCCAGAGTTATATTTGTTTTTATTTCACACTTTGAGTTAGGATGTGTAATTATAGAGAAGTTATGTTGTGTCAATTAAATAAATAAAACATTCAATCATTATAGTTTTAATGTAGTGTCCTTTTTTTAATTTTATATATTCCACCAATTTATTCGTAGATATTTTCAATGATAATCCAAATTATATACAAATATTGTTCAAGCAGTCAAAATCACTGCCTATGGGAGTTTTAGTAGCTGCAGAATTCTGGGACGCCGAATGTGTGTGTGTGTGTGTGTGTGTGTGTGTGTATCTGTGCATGTGTGTGTGACTGAGTGACTGTGTGAGAGGGAGGGAGGGAAAGAGACAAGAGATAGAGCGCACTCGTGTGTGTGTGCGTGTGTGTGTGTGTGTGATTAGTGTCAATGTTTTCATCTTTGTATGTTTATTTATCCTGTATTAATTTCTATGCATTCATATCTGCCATATCTACAGTATCTATCTGTCTGTCTGTCTGTCTGTCTGTCTGTCTGTCTGTCTATCTATCCATCCACCTATTTTTTGTACAGGTTTTATTGATGAATGCCTTTTGTTTTTGCAGCTTGAGGAAATCACCTGTCCAGTGATGTACATACTGAGTGAAGATGACCTCAGCACTGCAGTCCATGAGAATGCAAATTTGGTAGGTTGTTGATAGTATTTTTGCAGTTACATTGTTTGTGCATTAATTGAAACTAAATGAAATATTTTTACATTTTTATATTTTAAATTACATTACATTTATGGGCTTGAAGTCACATGACACCTGTTGCTTGTTGGTCATCAGATGGAGGAGACCCTCCGTGCTGCAGGAAAGTCCCACCTGTTTACCTGTTTGTCATATCCTGGTGCCGGTCACCTGATAGAACCACCTTACTCACCACATTCAAGAGTATCTTTTTGGAGCAAAAAACCAGAAAAATGTGAGATAATATCTGTCATTGCATTTTTAGTGGCAGAATGGTCATTGTAATTTGTACTAATGATGAAAAGTAACAAAAGAATTGCTTCCCTGGGTTTTATGTCTTGTAGTGTTCTGTCTGTGGGGAGGACATCCGGCACCTCACGCTGCTGCTCAGGAAGATGCCTGGAAAAGAATCCTCAGTTTTATGGAGGACCAGCTATTTGCTAAGTTTTACCTTAAATAATGTCCCAGTTGACCGGATACTTGGAAACACCCTCGGTAGACAGGCCCCGTCCAGTCTTTGTGCCATTGGCTTATGTAGCTACTGTTTGCAGTTTTTTTTTGTTGCTTTACATTTGGAACTACACATTAGAATATTCTTCTGATTTTTTTAATGTATAGCTATTTTTGCTGGGGATATGCTTATTTTAAATTGTGTGCTATGCAAGTCTATAGTTACCATGTATTGTTCAGGATATAATGAAGCCAGTGAAGCCTATATGTGGTGTGAATCAAGTTTATTTTTGTTGGTTCATGTTTTTCTTTTTTTAAATTTTTCGTGTTTTTCTTCAATTTTAACAAATACAAGAACAACAACACAAGGGGGAGAGGAAAAAAAAAAGAGTCTTCTTCTTCTCCTTTGGGCTTTTCCCTTCAGGGGTCGCCACAGCAAATCAATTGCCTCCATCTAGCCCTGTCCTTTGCATCCTCTTCTCTCACACCAACTACCTTCATGTCCTCTTTCACTACATCCATAGACCTCCTCTTTGGTCTTCCTCTAGGCCTTGTTAGAATTATGTGCTGTAATAAAGTTCATTGTGGGCATGGGGTGACTTTTCTGCGCGGTGGGGGCTGAGCGGTGCGTTCAAGGATAACAGAAAACTGTTTATATTATGACTGTGCATCTGGGTCTGCTCAAGGATGAGAAAAGAACATCATATGGGAGTCAAGATAGACTGAAACTTCTCAGCAGACAGCAGCTGTCTGGGTCAGGTAGTTGTGTACGCCCATGAAATATAAAAGCTTATGTGTTGCTTTGCATTGTTGTACTTTCCGGGGAGCATTCTTCTGTAAGCCAAAGTACCCATTAATATTCTGTTTCAATAAAACTTCGAAGATTTGAGGAATATCAAGTGTCCTGTTTATTTAACCAACGATCCTGCCATTGTCCAAGTCAAGAGAAAACAAACACGAGGAGGGACTTCGAGGTCGATTGTCCAGCCGGACAAGGTCCATCTCCTTCAGCCTCCTGCCTGGCAGTTCAAAACTCAGCATCCTTCTACCAATATATTCACTATCTCTCCTCTGGACATGTCCAAACCATCTCAGTCTGGCCTCTCTGACTTTATCTCCAAAACCTCTAACATGTGCTGTCCCTCTGATGTACTCATTCCTGATCCTATCCTTCCTGGTCACTCCCAGAGAGAACCTCAGCATCTTCATCTCTGCTACCTCCAGCTCTGTCTCCTGTCTTTTCCTCAGTGACACTGTCTCTAGACCAAACAACATCGCTGGTCTCACCACAGTTTTGTACACCTTTCCTTTCATTTTAGCTGAAACTCTTCTATCACACATCACACCTGACACTTTCCTCCACCCGTTCCATCCTGCCTGGACACGTTTCTTCACCTCTTTTCCACACTCTCCATTGCTCTGGACTGTTGACCCTAAGTACTTCAAATCCTCCACCTTCTTGATCTCTTCTCCCTGTAACCTCACTTGGGTCCCTCTCATTCACACCAAAACCAAACCAAACCAAAAACACACAAACAGCAGTCCTTCATACACACACCCACAAATTGAGGTAATCAATTGCGCTACAGTGTATGGCAACATTCAGGTGAAGTCAGACCTTACAGGTTTAGCATATTCTGTCCATTTGGACCAAATCTGATAAAATGTATCTCTTTGTACTTTGAGAGTAAATTTTTCCATGATGTAAATATCATATATAATGTCCAGCCATTCCTCAACAGTGGGGGTTCAACCCTCAGCCATTTTCTTGTTACTTTTTTTACTTGCTGCAAGCAAGATACCAAGCAACTTCTTATCATTGTTACAGACATTTTCAGTTGATACATTTCCCAAATATAAATTTTCATATTAAAATAAATGCTTGAACCAAATATATTATTTATGTGTTTATGGATCTCTTTCCAGTGAGGTTGTATGATGGTATACTTCCAGAAGATATGAGAGTAGTTACGTTCATTTGTCCATCAAAGTCTCCAACAGGCGTCTCCACTACCCTGATACCGTTTCTGAGTTGGTTCAATAAAGAATCTCACCACATTCTTCCAACAAAATTCACGCTAAGTATTTGATCCTGTTGCAGTCCGCTGCAAACTGCATATTTTGTCCCAACTCCCCTCAGAGATCTCTATATTTAATTATTTCTCCCATTTCCTTTTTATGTACTCCGTACTCTCAGTTTTGGACTGTTGGATACCATTATATAACACAGAAATTATTTTCTTTCAAGCTTGAGACTGAGTTAATGCTAAGAATGCCTGTAGGAATCCTTTAGCGAGTTTTCCCCCAGTCTTTTCCATGTTGTGAATGAAATGGTGTCTAACTTGCAAATATCTATAGAAATCTTCTTTTCCCAATCCATTTTGCTCTTATAAGATCTCAAATCTCTGGAACACACCTTTGTGGACAAATGAGTAACATTGGTAAGTTAAACCCTTAGAAATCCATCTTTTAAATCCGATATCATTTTTGTTTGGTTTAAAGTCTGAGTCAAATGCACACCACCTCATGATCTTAACAGATTCCCCTAATTTGCAAATTTTAATTAATTTTTGCCAAGATTTTAATATAATATCCAAGAAAAATCCCTCTGACACCATCAGTTCATCCTGTAGTGTCTTATCTGCTATTATAGCTGCAATAGGTATTCCTTTAATAACTGTATTTTCAATTGTCTTCCAATTTGTAATATATGTTGGGGAGCATAAACAAACTAATGGTCTCAGCTGAGCTACCAAATAATATTCCTGCAGGAGGGAAGGCCCATTCCACCGCGATCCTTTCTTAACTGCAGAGTTTTAAATTTAATTCTGGCTCGTTTCCCTTGTCATATAAACCGGGATAGTAACCTGTCCCATTCTATGAATTGTTTAGAGGGTATTCTGACTGGCAAGCACTAAAATAAATAAAGTATTCAAGGGAGAATGTTCATCCTAATTGACTCCATCCGAGAGTTCAGACTCAGAAAGGGAATAGTCGTCCATCTTTGAATGTCAGATTTTATTGTTGTATTTAAAGGACCATAATTGAGTTCAAACATTTCTGAGTAATCTTTTGGTATCAGTACACCCAGGTATTTGATTGACTTTTTTTCCCATTTCCAGGTATATAAATTTCTGATTTCAGTTGGAGGGTCATAGGTAAGTGCTAATATCTGAGTTTTATTAACATTAATTTTGTACCCAGAGAGAATGCCATATTCTTCTAATCATTAGTTTTGGGAGTGTCTCTGTGGGTTGTGTTAACAAATATTAACAAATCATCAGCAAATAGGGCCAACTTAACTTCCCTGGATGTCACTGTCACCCCCCTAATGTCTGAACTCTCCCTTATCCACTGACTAAGAGGTTCTATGAACAACGCAAAAAGGAGCGGGGATATAGGACTCTCCGGTAATTTTGATTTTGGCTGTAGATTTATTGTACAGTGCAGCAATAGTACTAATTAGTGACCTGTGGAATCCAAATTTTGATAGAACTTTATACAGAAATGACCATCGTACTGAATCAAAAGCTTTCTCCGCACCTAAATTCACGATGAGTGTGTCCAGCTTTTGTTGTGTTGCCTTTTTTATAACATGTAGTGTTTTCCTGATCTTGGGTCTGTCTATGTCTAATGAATCCTGTCTGGTCGTCATGTATTAGCTCTGGTAAAACCAGCTCTAATCTTTTGGATAGTATGGATGTGAAGAATTTCTAGTCAATATTCAAAACACTGATTTCTTTAGTTCTAAAGCTGAGAAACTTAGCTACGATGGAGCGTGGCGGAGCGTCTTCTGGCAGCTGTGGTCCAGGCGAGTGGTGCACTTGTTCAACATTGAGATACGGAGTGTCTTCAGGCAGACCGAGACCATCTCGGAGCAACTTCTCCACAAACAAAGTGATCATTTGTGAGTCCTCCTCAGACCCCTCCGGTACTCCGTAAATCCGTATGTTGTCTCGTCTCGAGCGGCTCTCCAACTCCACAAACTTCTCCTCCAGCCTAGCGTGTAACTTTAGCATCTCCGTCACAATGTCCTCAGTGTTTTAAATCCTCTCCTCCGCATTCTCAATTCACCCCCCTGCTTCGTCCAACCTGGTGTTCATCATTAGGATTTCTTCTTTAATCACCTCCAGTTGTTCTTTATTCGCTTGGCGGAACCCTCGGAGCTCACTCAGTAGCAGCTGCAACTTGGCCTGTTGCCAGCTAGGACGCTAATGTTGTTAACTTTTAGCACGGTGCCTTGATGTTTGCACTTAACTCCTTAACTGGCTCCAACTAACACACACCTCTGTGTATTGGTAGAGATTGTACCCCCGTATTGTTATATTTCGCAAGTAGTTTTTTAAGCCTGCATGGAAGTAATATTATTATTTCTCGGGTTCGGAACGGGAGCACTCACACTACGCAACCATCTCGACGATGTTCCAACCGCAAGCAAATTTACCAATGTTTGAATAAAATTGTGAATTAATTTCTGTTTCTATTACAATGAAATTACCAACGTTTAAATAAAATCGTGAATTAATTTATTTCTCTATTACAGATGTAATTACCAAGTGTTTAAATAAAATCACCACGGACTACCTCCACAAAACCCTACTTACTCATCCAATGAACCGCTCAAGACCTACACCACTCACCAAAACCATCACAACCCTCAACAGAAGAATCGAAGAGCAACCTGTCAAAAGGAACCAACAAACTCATAACATCTACCCTACTCCAGAATACAATTCCATCCACTGGTTGACTGATAATCCTTTTCTTACTTTCTACTCCACAGACTGACATTTTATTTTATTGATTTCATCTCTTTTATTTGATTTTATTCTTTAAGTTTAACTTCATATATTCCCCCCCACCTCCTACCCCCTCGAAGCCTAACCCACAGACACACACAGACACACACCCCCATGCATAATCCAGGATCATCGACTACACCAGTGACCCAGACACAGACAATCCGACAATCAGACAAAGACGGACAAGACAAAAAATCATCCAGCAGTGACGCCTAACGCACCGCCCCTCTTTAAGGAACAATGCCTAATGAACGGACAGTTCCCTATGCTTAGAGTAGCTGATGAACTAAACATTGATACAGATATCGATCAGTCGGAACGGTGGAACGAGGCACAAAGACAGGCACTCCGCGACATCATGAGTATCCCACTGGCCCAAGCTTCACATAATCAGCCGCCCTCCGCACAGACACCCGCTCGAGAACGCGAGAGAAGTGAGTATAATAGATTACAGGACAGTCTTGATGAAGATAGAGCTGAACAGGCCCTCCATAACTAGGCATTGATTGATAAAGCAGTCAAAGAAAAAACACAGATTAGTGGCAGACAATGCGGCTAGACCTCTGACCCCCACCACGGCAGCATGTGAGAATGAATGGTACATTGAGTCAGCAGCGCACCCTCGTGACGAAAAAGAGGAAGAAGGTATCACGGCATGCGCAGTGGTAAGACTTATCGTCAGATAAAAATTAACCAACAAGGTAAATTGGGAGAATATAAACCCTTCTCATTTAATGATGTTGAAGGTATGGCTAAAAAGTTACTGCCGCTGTCTCAAGGAGCGGGTCAATGGATTGGACACATGTTAGCCATGAGCTCAGGTCAAACTTTAGCAGTAGGAGATGTGTTGCAATAGTTAGGAACTGCACTACACCCTATGAAAATTTCAGCTATTAAAACAGCAGCAGGATTGCATGGTGTGGGAGCAGAGAAACTGTTCGGACTGTATGCCAGAGCCTTGTTTAATGTGCTAAGAGAGGAATTGCCGACACCCCGTGGAAACACCCCTACCTCGTTCCCGTGGGATGGTAAGGAGGAACCATTGGTATATTATGACAACTGTCTGGCCAAATCGTCAGCGGCAATGGGAGCACATCCCTCCAACAATGAGGTAACTGAGACACTGTTTAGAACAGCTCTCTTGAATGGTTTGCCACTTTCACTGAAGAACAAATTAACAGGCAATCCGGATTTCTTGATTATGGCAGAAGGTCGGTTCCGCCATCACCGTGTGCATCATTTCACACATTATCAGAGAACAGAGGCCGACTACAACACCGACATCCAACACATGCAGACACAATTACTTGAATTAAACTTAGCTGAGGCTAGATCCAAGTCAAATGATAAAAAGAAGTCTAATTCCGCTGGCATTGTTATGTGGCAGAGTTGTGGCGGCTGGTCAGGGGCCCGAGGAGGATGAGGAAGAGGTGAAAGCTATGGCGGCAGCAGATCATACTCAGGTAATCAGCCTGGATGTTTCATCTGTGGTGATCTTAATCATTGGAGTCGCAGTTGCCCACAGGCCCGACTCAGACCACAACGGTATGACCACCTCGAGGCAGAGGATTTCCAGGACGTGGCAGAGGGGGCAGCTATCTATGGGCACCAAACAACCAGCAGCTGGGGGGACCGACTGGACAACAGCAATATGGTCAATACTACACTGGGGAAACAGTGACAGAGGGGGAGGAGGACCCCTACTGGACAGCCTAGAGATGCCTGGGCAGGCGGAATGGCGGAACCAATGCTTCCAGTGACTGTGTGCGGTAAGGCTGTCAGCGGCCTGGTGGACACTGGAGCCATGTATTCCACTTTCAATACACCTGTACCACAGTCAGTGTTAACATCAGACAGCATATTATTGATGGGCTTCTCGGGGAAACCACAGGTTCTGCCTTTCACCAAACCATTACCTACTGTGTTAGCGGGACATTGTTTTAGACACAGGTTCATTGCATCACCAAAAATGCCTGTTAACCTGATAGGCAGAGACTTGCTAATCATCACAAGCGCTACCATTTTGTGCGGACCACAAGGTTTGACTGTCCGGTTCCCAGATGGTACTCATGTTTTTTGCAGTGAAGCTGGACACAATGGACAATGGCTGATGCGACCAGTTCCAACCTCACCCATTGCTGACATCTACTGGGCAGAGGTTTAAACAGAGATGCCCTCCGCTGATCCCGGTGTGTGTTCCGTGTATGCCATGTGGAAGCCTTGGATTCAGTCCTGTGCACTCTACCTGCCTCCTATCGATCCACTACATTGCACACTGTTTTATGATAGGGACCATGATGAAACATATGAGGATAGGTTCATATCACACATAGATGATAGCTGGGAGTTACATTCCGAGCACATTTACATCTCAACTGAAGGCGTTGCGGCACGCACGATTTTGACACCAGAATAGAACAAGTTGTTTAAAAATGGGAAGCACATCAGTTCCCCACATTTCATTGGCAGTGTCTTCAGGGCATGAGCCAAGGGAACTGGGACCCATGGTCAAACGCTTAGTTAGCCTTACTGATTGGTAGGATTCACAAATTCCACAAGTTCAATTCTCACCGTCAACGAAATCAGACAGAATTTTAGGTTCCATGACTGATACAGCGACATTGCAACATCACCTCATTTCACGCGAACATGGCAGAGACTTAACAGATTATGAGAATAGCCAGGTAATGCTAGATTCTATCCCCGAAGGGATATGGTCTACAGGTCCATTTGATGTAGAGCATTGTAAAGTTAACTCTGATGTTGTACTAAACATTTTTGATGCACAAGCTCCATCCATCCATTTTCTTCCGCTTATCCGGGGTCGGGTCGCGGGGGCAACAGCTTAAGCAGGGAACCCCGGACTTCCCTCTCCCTAACCACTCAGTCCAGCTCCTCCGGGACAATCCCAAGGCGTTCCCAGGACAGCCGGGAGACATAGTCTCTCCAGCGTGTCCTGGGTCGTCCCCGGGCTTCCTCCAGGTAGGACGTGCCCGGAACACCTCACCAGGGAGGCGTCAAGGAGGCATCCTAACCAGATGTCCGAGCCACCTCATCTGGCTACTCTCGATGTGGAGAAGCAGCGGCTCTACTCTGAGTCCCTTCCGGTTGACCGAACTTCTCACCCTATCTCTAAGGGAGAGCCTTGCCCTGCGGAGGAAACTCATTTCGGCCGCTTGTATCCGGGATCTCGTTCTTTCGGTCAATACCCACAGCTCGTGACCATAGGGGAGAGTAGGAACGTAGATCGACCGGTAAATTGAGAGCTTTGCCTTTCGGCTCAGCTCCTTCTTCACCACGACGGACCGATACAGAGTCCGCATCACTGCAGACGATGCACGGATTGGCCTGTCGATCTCCCGCTCCATCGTACCCTCACTCGTGAACGAAACCCCGAGATACTTGAACTCCTCCACTTGGGGCAGGATCTCATCCCCAACCCGGAGAGGGCACTCCACCCTTTTCCGATTGAGGACCATGGTCTCAGATTTGGAGGTGCTGATTCAGATTTGGAAGTGCTGATTCTCATCCCAACCGCTTCACACTCGGCTGCAAACCGTTCCAGTGAGAGTTGGAGATCACGGCTTGATGAAGCCAACAGTACCACGTCATTTGCAAAAAGCAGAGAAGCAATACTGAGGCCACCAAACCGGACACCCTCAATGCCTTGGCTGCGCCTAAAAATTCTGTCCATAAAAGTTATGAACAGAATCGGTGACAAAGGGCAGCCTTGGTGGAGTCTAACCCTCACTGGAAACTAATCCGATTTACTGCCGGCAATGCGGACCAAACTCTGACATCGGTTGTACAGGGACCGAACAGCCCTTATCAAGGGCACCCCCCACAGAACCCCCTGAGGAACACGGTCGAACGCCTTCTCCAAATCCACAAAACACATGAAGACTGGTTGGGCGAACTCCCATGCCCCCTCAAGGACCCTGCGAAGGGTGTAGAGCTGGTCCACTGTTCCACAGCAAGGACGAAAACCACACTGCTCCTCCTGAATCCGAGATTCGACTTCCCGACTGGCCCTCCTCTCCAGAACCCTTTGCCAGGGAGGCTGAGGAGTGTGATCCCCCTACAGTTGGAACACACCCTCCGGTCCCCCTTCTTAAAAAGGGGGACCACCACCCCAGTCTGCCAATCCAGAGGCACTCTACCTGATGTCTACGCGATGTTGTAGAGGCGTCTCAACCAGGACAACCCCACAACATCCAGAACCTTTAGGAACTCCGGGCAGATCTCATCCACCCCCGGGGCCTTGCCACTGAGGAGCTTTTTAACCACCTCGGTGACCTCAACCCCGGAGATAGGAGAGCCCGTCTCAGAGAACTCACGGGACAGCGTGTCACCGGAATTGAGGAGGTCTTCGAAGTATTCTCCCCAAGGAGTCACAACGCCCCAAGTTGAGGTCAGCAGCGCCCCTTCCCCACTATACACAGTGTTGATGCTGCACTGCTTCCCCCTCCTGAGACGTCTGATGGTGGACCATAATTTCCTCAAAGCCATCTGGAAGTCATCCTCCAAGGCCTCACCAAACTCCTCCCACGCCCGAGTTTTTGCCTCAGCAACCACCAAAGCTGCATTCTGCTTGGCCAGCCGGTACCCATCAGCTGCCTCAGGAGTCCCACAGGCCAAAAAGGCCCAATAGGACTTCTTCAGCTTGACGGCATCCCTTACTGCCGATGTCCACCAACGGGTTCTGGGGTTGCCACCACGACAGGCACCGACCACCTTACGGCCACAGCTGCTGTTAGCCGCCTCAACAATGGAGGCACGGAACATGGTCCCCTCAGGCTCTATATCCCCCAGCTCCCCCGGGACGTGGGTGAAATTCTGCCTGAGGTGGGAGTTGAAGCTCCTTCTGACAGAGTATTCCGCCAGGCGTTCCCAGCAGATTCTCACAATACGTTTGGGTCTGCCAGGTCGGACCGGCTTCTTCCCCCACCATCGGAGCCAACACACCACCAGGTGGTGATCGGTTGACAGCTCCGCCCCTCTCTTCACCCAAGTGTCCAAGACATGCGGCCACAAGTCCAATGACACAACCACAAAATCGATCGTCAAACTGCGGCCTAGGGTGTCCTGGTTCCAAGTGTACGTATGGACACGCCTCTACTTCCTCTGCAAACTGAGGAGAGCAAGAGCCCCATCCCCCATCTACAGAGGCACCATCGTGCCTGACCAGCTGCATCACCGTGTGGTATGGCGCATGCACCATTTCCTGCCGCAAGACCCTGCAGCGCATTGTGAGAGCAGCTGAAAAGATCGCTGGTGTCTCTCTCCCTTCCCTCACAGACATTAATAACACCCGCCTCACCCGCAAAGCCATCAGCATTGCAGGTGATCCCACCCACCCTCTCACAGCCTTTTCAGCCTGCTGCCATCAGGTAGGAGACTGCAGAGTCTGGGCCAGAACCAGCAGGCTCAAGGACAGTTTCTTTCACCAGGCGGTCAGGAGGCTCAACTCCCTCCCTGCTCTGCCCCCTCCCCAGCACCTGACTACCCATCTCTCCCTCCCCCCGTCAACTCAGGGACTGTGCACACGTCACTTCCCCTATGAGATTAGAGTGTATAGAGATGTTAACCATCCCTTGTGTTTCGTCTTATACTTCGTGCTGTACTATCTGATGTACTGTCTGTGTTGTACTGCTTGTTGTACTGGCTGTGTTGTACTGCTTGTTGCACTGCCTGTGTTGTTACTGCCTGTGTTGTACTGCTTGTTGCACTGCCTGTGTTGTCCTACCTGTGTTGTACTGCCTGTTGTACTGTCTACCGTGGGCCAGAGAGGACTGCAATTTCATCTGTGCTGTATGTCGTGCATATATGGTACATTTGACAATAAAGCTGACTTTGACTTTGACTTTGATGTCTGAACATGGTGTTCATTACGGACAGACCGTGACGAGCACAGAAGTCCATTAACAGAACACCACTCGGGTTCTGATCAAGGGGGCCGTTCCTCCCAATCACGCCCTTCCAGGTCTCACTGTCATTGCCCACGTGAGCATTGAAGTCCCCCAGCAGAACAATGGAGTCCCCAGTGGGAGCACTCCCCAGCACCCACCCCAGGGACTCCAAAAAAGGGTGGGTACTCTGAACTGCTGTTTGGTACACAAGCACAAACAACAGTCAGGACCCGTCCCCCCACCCGAAGGCGGAGGAAGGCTACCCTCTTGTCCACTGGGGTGAACCCCAAAGTACAGGCGCCAAGCCGGGGGGCCATAAGTATACCCACACCTGCTTGGCGTCTCTCACCGCAACTCCAGAGTGGAAGAGAGTCCAACCCCTCTCGAGAGGACCGGTACCAGAGCCCAAGCTGTGTGTGGAGGTGAGCCTGACTATATCTAGTCGGAACTTCTACACCTCACACACCAGCTCGGGCTCCTTCCCTGCCATAGAGGTGACATTCCACGTCTTAAGAGCCAGCTTCTGTAGCCGGGGGTCGGATCGCCAAGGTCCCCGCCTTTGGCCACCACCCAGCTCACAGTGCACCTGACCCCTATGGCCCCTCCCACAGGTGGTGAGCCCATGGGAAGGGGGACCCACGTTGTCCTTTCGGGCTGCACCCGACTGGGCCCCATGGGCGCAGGCCCGGCCACCAGGTACTTGCCATCGTGCCCCACCTCCAGGCCTGGCTCCAGATGGGGGCTGCGTCTGGGCAAGGGAAAACGTGGTCCATTGTTTTTATTCATCATTAAGGGGTCTATGAGCCGTCCTTTGTCTGGTCCCTCACCTAGGACCTGTTTGCCATGGGTGACCCCACCAGGGGCAGAAAGCCCCAGACAACTTAGCTCCTAGGATCATTGGGACACACAACCTCCTCCACCACGATAAGGTGACGACACAAGTTGTTTGCAGAAAACAGTACCCATGGCCGGAAGCAGCAAATGAGGGGATGGAGAGTACACTATGTGGACTGTGCGATGCTGGTGTTGTGGAAGAATCAGACTCACCTTGGTCAACCCCACTGAGGCCAATTCAAAAAGCAGACGGCGTAAGTTATCAAATGGCAAATGATTTGAGAGCCATAAATGATGTAACGATAACTCCAGTTCTACCTGTACCTGATCCACATAGGGTATTAACATCACTCTCATCTAAATTCAAATGGTTCACATGGCAAATGCCTTCTTTTGCTTACCTCTACATCCAGATTCCAGACAATACTTTGCATTTTGGTATCATGGAGTCAAGTTACAATACACTAGACTCCCGCAAGGATTTAAGAACAGCCCTGGAATCTTCAATCAGGCTTTGAAAACAATGTTGTCTGACATGCAGTTGCCTGAAGGTTGTGTGTTAGTTCAGTACGTGGATGATCTCTTATTGGCATGTGAGACACTTGAAAATTGTTTAGAAGCCACTGAATGTTTATTGAGGAAATTGTTCTCATGTGGTTTCAGTGTCCAAACAGAAATTACAGTGTTGCAGGAAATCCGTCACTTTCCTGGGATGTGTTGTGTCAGCACACGGTTCTGCAATGTCTACGGCTCATCGCTCCGCTATCCTGCACCATCCAAAGCCTGAAACGGTAAAAGACATGCTATCATTTTTGGGTTTGTGCAGTTACAGTAGACACTATATCCCTTGTTTTGTTGAACATACGACACCACTAGGTGAACTGATAAAACAGCACGGTCACAAGAACCCCACCGCCAAACTTGAGTGGGATACAGAAACGTCAGATTGCTTTGTCAGACTTGTTAATGCTTTGGCTACAGCAGCTGCCTTGGCCACACCAGATTCAGGCACCGCGTTCCATCTGGATGTCTCCATCTCAGATGATATCGCTAACGGCGTCCTGTATTAGAAGGTTGAAGGTGAACGACGCATTTTGATGTATTGTAGTGCTCGTCTTGACCCCATTGAGAGTAGACAGCCACCTTGCGCCAGATATGTGGCATGTCTTGTGAAAGCAGAGGACCATCGTCCTCCTGTGTGTTCGTTGTTTCTTGGTTGTGGACAATTTCTGTACAAAGTTGAATAAACAGAACACCACTGTGAAATTGCAAGAAGCTTCAACGTTTATTAAAAAAGAAACAGAATATTCCGGGCACTCTGTCTTCTGAAGATTACTTCCGGCAGAGTGCGAATAAGTAGTAAAACGCACAAGCTTTATACAATTCAGAGGGCGTGTTCAACAATAATTCCAGTCTGTACTTCTTCATGGTGCGACAAGGTTATCTAAAAAACAGGATGTATCTTCTAACTGTCTTAACGGAAAGTGCGCAATCAGCAGAAACACCTGCGGATTTCTCCGCAGATATGAGTCCCACAACCTTGCTCCCTCGCCCGCCCTGAAAGTCAGGCTACCTTGAAAGTTAGGCGATATCCTTAAATGAACTCAAGCACATTAGCATTGGTTGTACTTTAGCATTAGCTTTGGCGCATAAGATAAAAATGGATAAAAAACATTTAATTCCAACACTTGCTACATTGATAACCAAAACAGCACGCATAGTTCGAGGCCACCCACTTATCATTCTTACAGAACATTCAGCCACATCATTTGTTGCGTCTCAGGCCTTCACCATGTCTGCCTTGCGACAAACTAGATTATCCAAGATTCTTCAAGGTCCTAACCCTCAGTGATGGTGGTCCCAAATCTGCCCCGTGACAACACAGACCTTCATCTCGCCAGTTTCAACAAGTGTTCGTATGGTTTCTGGTGGATGGCATTTCACCATGCTGCTTAAATAAATAACGGGTTGCTGTCATGATCCTGTTTGTTAAGTGTTTTTTTCCCCCCTATATTTCATGTCTTGTCTTCCTGTTTTATTTTGTGATCACTCACCCCTGTCTCTGTTCCAGGTTCCTGTTTGCCCTGCCCCCTCCCCGTCTGCGTGCACCTGATCCTTGATTGTGTTTCCTGCATCTGTTTCCAATCACCCTCATCAGTCCTGCATATATTTCCCCTTTGTGTCTTGTCTCGTCGCCAGTTCGTTGTAGTTCATAGCTCACGTCCCAGCCTTTGTCATAGTTCTTGTCATAGCTTTTTGTGTTTGAACCTTGCTTGTTTTTTGACCTTGCCTTTTTGCTTCCCGCCTTGGATACCTCTGCCTGGATTGACTGCCTTACCTGTGTACCGAACCTGTGTACCGAACCTTGTTTTTCTGATTTTACCACTCAGTGTCGTGCACTTGAGTCCTACCTCCTTGCACTACATTCATGACCGTTGCATCATTGGTTATATTTTGTAAGTTTCTTCATTTGAATGTCTTTTTTCATTGCTAAATTTTAGTGAACTAAGTCATTCCTTTTACTGTATATTGCACATGTCATATTGAAATTGCTAATCAAAGTTACAGTAAAGACAGTGCTTACTTACTGTGTAAGTACACAGTTACCAAAAGAAAGACAACACAAATATCTAAACAAAACCATGGAAACAAATAAATACACAGCTAAATGTGTAAATGCAAAACTTTAATACACAACAATGAAACATAAAATACACAACCAAACAGACATACAAATAAAATACCTAAAGATGCAAAGCCCAAAGCTCACATGGTGAGCAACGTAAGTCCATCATTTCCTTTCATCAGCTAGAATGAAAGGAAAAGTGTACAAAACTGTGGTGAGACCAGCGATGTTGTTTGGTCTAGAGCAGGGGTCGGCAACCTGCGGCTCCGGAGCCGCATGCGGCTCCTTACCCTCATCGTTGCGTCTCCCTCTAGCCTTGAAACCCCCCCAAACATAAATAAATGGCATACTGTATTTTGTGCACCATAAGGCGCGCTTAAAAGTCTCTAATTTTCTCAAAAATCAACACTGCATCTTTTAAAACAAAGCCTCTAATGTGTACACTAAAAATGTTTTTGTGCATTTTACTCAGTGCTCCGCCAGATCGGACATTTTTAACTGACATAGGATGTAATACGTCACTATGTACGCCAGCAGCAATAGACCAATTAGAGAACACGACGCCAGACTGTACTACATTTGTTTGGGTAAAGACCCCAAACAATGGCATCAATGAAGAGACGCTTATGAAGCGCAATTTAAACTCCAGAATATCAGTTATGTGGTTGTGAACGGTAATAGAGAATTTACGAATCTATGGTTCAAAAGTGGAGGAAGCAAGAGAATCAACTGCCAAGTTAAGAAAATGAAACTTAGCTTCCGTGGCAACAAGCCAAGATGGCCGGAGTTGGAAGACGAGCTGGAGTGATGGATTCAGGAACAAGGAACAGCCGGGAGAAGCGTCTCTACTGTCATGTGAAGCAGCTGAATTCGGAGCTTGTCATCATCCCAGGAGGATTAACTAAGGAACTTCAACCACTGGACATTGGGGTAAACAGCGTTTAAAGTTAAGCTGCCGTGCGTCGTATGAGCGATGGATGACAGACAGTGAGCACACGTTTACCAGGACTGGAAGGCAGCGCTGAGCGAGTTACGCCACAGTATGTGAGTGGATTGTGGATGCCTGGAACAACATATCTGCTTTAACTGCTGTCTGAACTTTTGCAGAAGCCAGCATCACTACTGGGCAGCCACCGGGAAACCAGACGGACTCCGATAGCGATACTGAAATCACCGAGCTGTTCAACTCAGACACGGAAGATGGGGACTTCGAAGGATTTACCACAGATTAAAAAAATAAAATAATAAAAACATATTTAAAAATAATGACGGTGTATTTTTTTAAATTAAAATACGTAGTACATTGCAGTTCAACCAGTCACTGTTTTGCTTCTGTTCTAGCATGCACCAGTGAAAAAGGTGCGCCGTGTGTGTGCTTTACGTTGAAGGAAGATATAATTAAATATATTCATAGGTTTTATGTTCACTTTATTTCAATGTTATGCTTTTCTTTATAATGACGTAACCAAACATACTGTGATGGGCGTTCCCCGCTTGTCGTGGACGCCAGCTGTGTAACCTGATCGATTCTTTGTTTGAAGATGCAGATTAGGCAGAGAGCCAACCAATTAGAAGATGACACCGTGTGGGCTGGCCAACTGACCTGAGATCAGAAGTTCCTATGGATTGTCCAACCGGAGAATGCTACAATGAATAAGAATTGCTGTATAACGGTCCGTCCTTAAGACGGTGTCTTGTTACATCCACTATAAATTCTTTGTTTCTCCGGAATGTGTTGTTCCTGCCCCTTGTCACGGTTCAGACCGCATTAGATTCTATGTTAGGGACGGTGAACCCAGATCTGCTAAAATTATTGTATCAGGGCAAATACATTCGTTCAATGAGACTACTTGTTTCTTGTTTCTCCTTCCGGTTTTGAACACGCACAACTGCTCTGGGTGGACTTCGCGATAAAAGTCCAAAAAACCTAACAGTTTAATTGGTGACCCCGACGTGATGTGTAGCGGAAGAAATCTCGACGACAACTCCGTTTGACGACAGATCAATTGGGACCGGCGAAACGACGTGTCTGACTTCAAGGTGAAGGTGAAAACGGTAGATGATTCGGATAAAGGTCCTCACATCCCTTCTGCGTCTCCGCTGGGCCCTGATTAAAAAGGTGAGCAGAACTCCTGTTTGATAATTCACAAAATTTCTGCTAATTGGATTGATTAAATTGTGGAGACAAAGTAAGTGTTGTGAATGCCGCTAAATTAATAGGAATAAAGAGTAAAAGAGTAAAAGGAAAAAGGATAATGGTAAAGGATAATAGGTTAGTTTAGAAGATCGGAAAAAAGCGTGAAAGAGGGGGTAGTAGTTAGTACTGGTCCTCGAGTACGATCCGTTTAATTTTTCTGTGGTTTCGTGACTGGTCCCGCAGCCCAGACGTGTAAAAAGGCTAATGAGCTACCCATGATTTAGACTTTCCTTCATCGTCGGGAGGAGATCTTTTATAGGAAAAGTTATTCGTCGTGCGTCGCGCGTAACGGTTTTAGGATTAGTTTAGGTATTAGATTAGCCCGTTACGTGCGCAATGCTGTCCCTGTAGTAGGGCTGTCGAACTGACGAGTTTGACGGGTAACTAAGTTGTTGCATTCTTGCGAGAGGATTACGGCCTCGCGAATTGTATGACCAAATTATAAGACCGGCAAAAAGTGTGTTCAAACGAGGAGAACGAGAGTAAATTCTAATTTGGATTTAAACCGTGACGCTGTGTGACTGTGGGTGTCGTCTGTTTGGGTTTCTTGTGATCCCGTTGTGGTCACTGTTTGCTTTAACTGTGGGTGTGCTTGGATTTTATTGGAGTAAAAGTGTGAAATAACTGATAGGATGGATGAAGAATTTAAGCGTGAGTGTGAAGAGTATGGCTGTGAGAAAGAATGGTTGAATTTGTATGCTGGAGTTGCATTGAAAGAGTTTGGAAAAATGAAACATAAGTTGCAGAAACTGTGGTTAAATTTGAATAAAAAACGAGTAGTGGGTGAGAGAGGTAAGTATGGGTTTACAGAACTCGCCCGACATTTGCAACAGGTTGAAGCCCGGTTGGCAGAAGAAATAGAGGTAAGGAAGCAGAGGGGAAAGGTCTGTTCAACCGCAGGAGGGAACTAAAGGAATGTGAAAAAGAAACAAAGGAATTCCGTGTGTTGTACTAGATGGTTGTTGCGGTGACGGCGTTGGCTGGCACGGATGAGGTAAAAAAAAAAAATAAAAATAAATAAATAAAAAAGAAGGGTGTGGTTTTCTCTGATGAGATGTGCACGGCTCCACAGCCAGGCTGTTGTGTGGCTGATTCGGGGATACTTGTTCCCCAGACTCGGGGGGCGGATCTTTTGCCCCCTCCTCTTGAAGTACCGCCCGCTTACACCCCCCTTCCGACTTCAACTTTGTATCCAGTGCTTCATCTAGCGGGGAAAGTGGCAATTGATATTGAAGATGGTGAAGAAGCAGCGATACCACAGCCATTAAAAGATCAGATTGCACAAACAGTATTAATAAATCATAACTTGGCTGGTTCTGGCGTACCACATGGTACGATGACACCTCCTAGTGCTCCAATTGATAAGACACTTGTATCTTCTTCGACGTCAGCTATTTTTCCAAATGCCACAACAACAGCAACAGGGTTCATATACATCTGTTTCAGGACAAACCAATCCAGATATCGCTGTTATGTTACAGGAACAAAAAGCACGCATGGATGAAGTACAAAAACAAGTACAGGAATCTTGGGAAGAATGGCGCAGTATTCTAGCAGCCAAACCGACGTTGCAATCTACACCAGAAGAACATGCAGGTAAGAAGAAGAGTACAAGTAAGAGACGTAAGGATGATTTATGGGAGGCTGCAATGGAAGGAGAATCAGGCACATCGGCTTCTGAACAAGAAGAAGAGGATGAAGTTGATGGAGCTTCTGCTTCATGTAAAATACCAACAAGACCTAAAAATTGACTGCTTGGACACATTCGATGACTACACGCCAACAGGCTAAAATACAGCTTTCACATTCTGACTCTGAAGATGAAGAATATAAACAACTGTCATTACACCAAATGCCATTAGTAGCTACACCTGGAGGAGATAATTACAAGCCATTTTCTTTGGCAGATACAGCGCTTATGATTGAGAAATTGCCAAAATTAGCACAAGGAGGGACATAGTGGGTTGCAGCGTTTGTGAGCTTGTTTAAAGGCACACGATTGGCGATTGGTGACATAAAAAAGGTTATTGCTTCTAGTTGTACACTAGTCGAAGCTAGGATTATAGAGGAACAGGCACACATTGCAGAACTACCCCCAGAGACACCATTATACAATCATGCTAAACTTATTTTTAGAGTCATAAAAACATATTTTCCTCCACAGATAGCAGATGTTCCAACAGTGTTTCCGTATAAACCTGGTACGGAGCCATTAGAGTTCTATGCTAACTCTATGCATCAGTGGATCATGGCAACGGGCGAAACCCGGCCAGGTCCCCATTTTCTCAGTCTATGTTCAGGACAGCTTTATTGGCTGGATTACCAGACGAACCAAAACAGGCCTTAAAAAGAGATCCTGATGTAATGATTAGTGATGAACAGAGATTTAAACATTTACTTTCACATCATCTTAGACTTTACAATGACTCCATATCTAAAACAAATACTGATTTGAAGGAAATGGAAGCTCAACTTTTGAAGCTACAGTTGACAAAGGCATGTGAAGAGGTCAACACAAAGAAAAAGGAACAAGGAAAGGAAAACAATATCAAATACCGAGGGGTTGAAGATGGCCAGTTTTGGCAAGGATCAATGCGTGGAGGAGGTCGAGGTGGTCGTGGTTTCGGGGGACCCGACATGGGGCGTTATAGATGCCTGCCAGGAATCCAAAGGAGTAATGCATGCTTCATTTGTGGTCAGGAGGGGCATTGGGCTCGACTGTGCCCACATAATCTAATGCAAAACCAACAACAGTAGGGTCAAAGTGCAAGACGTCCGTTCTGGTCTCGTGGTCGTGCTGATCCATCTTTTGATCGTGGTATGGCGCCATCCAGAGGACAGGCTCCACAACGACCATGGCAGATGAGAGATGTAGCTGGATCCGGTCAATTTTACACTTCGGACTATGACTGGGACGCAATGCAGGAATAGGGGTGCCCGGGACCTTTGAGTAATGGTGCATCGGCAGAGCCATTACTTCCGGCTAAAGTGGCAGAACAAGACGTTTCCATGCTGGCTGATTCAGGTGCTACTTTTTCAAACCTGAGCTTGTCACTTCCAAAGTCATCATTGTCTTTAAAATCTGCTTCGCTGACTGGATTCTCGGGAAAACCTCAACACCTGCCCTTTACCAAACCACTGGTAACCGAGATTGCTGGATATCGGTTTGAACATTCATACATTCATTCACCCCAAACTCCTGTAAATCTACTGGGAAGAGACATTTTGCTGAAAACAGGTGCCACTATTTTATGTGGTCCGTTGGGCGTGACGGTTCGATTTCCGAATGGCACGAAATTCGAATGCAATCATCAAATGTTTTGTGGACAAGATGGACTATGGCTGGTACAAGCTGAGACCCCACCTGACCACGCGGACATTTATTGGTGTGCGTTGCTTCCTGAGGATACTTCTGGACAGGGTATCTTCTCTGCCTACATGTTGTGGAAACCATGGATTGCGTCCATTCGAGACTATAACCCACCAATTGATCCTTTACATAGTACTTTGTACTATGATAGACAAGGGGATGAGGTTTAAGCTGAGGAATTCAGGTCAATTGAAGGTTCCCGATGGAATCTTTCCTCGTCTCTGATCTTTGTGGGACCTGAAGGTGTCGCTGCCAATTGTGTTTTGGATGACACACAGTTATCCTGGTACAAGATGGCCCCTAAGGCTTCACCACACATATCTTTAGCCTTGAGTCCAGGCCATGAGGCGAGGGAACTCGGCCCCATGGTCAGACGGTTAACTGACACCACTGATTGGCGGTCCACAGATATTCCTATGGTTGATTATTCACCTTCTACAGGTTCATATAGGATACATGTTGGTCAAACATCTGATTTGTCTTCTTTGGAACATCGTGTTATCTCACGAGATCATGGGCGAGAAATAACAGATCACCCGAACGCACAGGAAATGTTACAATCCATACCAGAAGGGGTCTGGTCTTCTTCACCCTTCTATGTAGGGCTTTGTGAAACTTTCCAACCTGTATACATTGAATTACAGCATGACACACCTATTTATCGCCCTCAGTATCCTTGGCCACCTGCGGCTGACCAAGGTATGGAGGATACGATTGCAGGGTTATGGGATGCTGGGGTTTTGGAGCTATCGACTTCTCCATATAATACCCCGTTAAGACCGGTACAAAAGGCTAATGGCGTAGATTGGAGAATGGCACATGACTTGAGACCTATAAATGACGTTACAATTACACCTGTTCTACCTGTACCAGATCCACATCGCTGTTTGACTACACTGGGACCTGACTTGAAGTGGTTTACAGTAATTGATTTGGCTAATGCCTTTTTCTGTTTACCATTACATCCTGACTCAAGACAGTATTTTGCTTTCAACTACAGACACTGCAAACTGCAATACACTCGACTTCCACAAGGCCTAAAAAACAGTCCAGGTATTTTCAATCAGGCTTTATTACACATGCTATCGACATTACGACTTCCAGACGGTTGCAAACTTGTGCAATATGTTGATGACCTTCTTATTGCTGCAAAAACAGATACCATTTGTCTTGAAGCAACACGGCTTTTGCTTCTCAAGTTGTTTGAGCTTGGTTTTAAGGTCTCCAGGAAGAAACTACAATGTTGCAGAGCTACTGTGTCTTTTCTTGACAGACGGCTGTCAGTTTCAGTTTCTTTCTATGTCATTAGATCACCGCTCTTCTATCTTGAAACACAAAAGACCCACTACGGTGAAGGAAATGCTTTCTTTTCTAGGTCTTTGTGGTTACGGCAGACAATACATTCCTGACTATCTTGTGAAAACTGCTGCCCTTCGTCAGTTGGCAAAGGACCAAGGGATTCGGAATCTTTCTGCATCTCTGATATGGACTTCTGATGCAGATCTTTCCTTTACTACTTTGGTGAGAGACTTAGCCTCGGCTCAGGCTTTGGCGAGTCCAGACTATTTTAAGATTTTTTATTTGGATGTTTCTTGTGCCGATGGCATGGTACATGGTTGTCTTTTTCAGAAATCGGATGGTGGCAGATCAGTTTTGATGTATGCTAGTGTCATGTTGGACGGCATTGAAATTCGCCAACCGATGTGTACTCAGCATGCTGCTGGTCTAGCCCGTGTCATTGATAAAACTGCTCATTTGGTTATGGGCTATCCTCTAACAATTTTGACCGAACACTCGGTCTCTGCTTTTGTTATGTCTTCGGCTTTCACTATGTCTTCTTTGCGTCAAACACGCCTTGTTAAGGTTTTGACAGCACCACACATCACTTATTCTCATTCAGGTATCAATATGGCAGAGAATATCATTCTGGGACCACATGAATGCGCGCTTGAAGTTGCACGTTCATGTAAACTTCGTCCAGATTTATCCAGTACTATTATTTCAGATAGTATATGGAAATTTACAGATGGCTGTTGTTGGCGTGACAATACTGGTAAGTTACATGCTGCTGCCGCTGTTGTGACACTTGACAATTCTCATGTTCCTGGTTCTTTTTTGGAACATGGTGAAGTTTTTGTGGATTCTTTCTCCAAATGGGTTGAAGCTTACCCTGCGGGTCGTGAGGACTCCGCGGTGGTCATTAAGGCTCTCATTAATGACTACATACCAAAACATGGGTTTCCTTCTCGTGTTCGCTCCGATAACGGCACACACTTTCACAATAAGGCTTTGCAGGTTGTGGAAAAGATGTTGGGTGTAGACCATCGTTTTGGTTGTGTTTATCATCCTCAAAGTCAGGGTCAGGTTGAGCGTATGAACAGGACTTTGAAAGAAAAATTGGCTAAAATCTGTCATGACACAAAATTGAATTGGTTGGATGCATTACCTTTAGTTTTGTTATCAGTTAGGCAGTCGGTTAACAAATCTACAGGTCATTCACCCCTTTGAACTTCTTACAGGTCGATTGATGCCTGGTCCTACATCTACTTTAATCTGTGATTCTGATGTTTCTTTTACAGATATTTCTCACCGTGATTACTACAAGACTCTACATGCTTTTGTGCAGTGTTTCTCTCTACAGGCACGTGACTCTTCGGTGGATCTAACCACTCTTCACCCCCAAGTTTGGGATTCTGTTTATCTCAAGGTTCTTTCCAGGAAGTGGGACACTCCTCGTTGGACTGGACCTTACGCTGTGACTGCACGCACACACACTGCTGTCAAACTGCAGGGAAAAGGACAGAAGTGGTTCCATTACTCCTTGATTCGTCCCGCCTGCATCCATGGCTCTGTGTGATGGACTTCGGTTCCCTCAGTCCAAGAGAGGGAGACGATGGGTTTCGTGTTTGTATTTTAAATATATAAAACATAGTCCTCAAGTTGAAAATATTCAAATATATAACTCTACTGTTATATTTAAGGCACGTTATGGTCTACCGCATCTAAATGAATCAGTGCTGAAACAATTGGCTATAAGTATGGGAATCTCCTATGTAATCTCAAGAGATGAATATGAGTATACCTGGCTTCACCAAGACAGGAACTATGTTGACACATTTGAAGAATTTTTTGTGTTTCCAGCTAGCTGTCACGATGGAATTGACTCACAGTGCAAAATGAAGGTTTTGAAGTGTCTCTTGTGTTACAGGTCTGAAGGAATTTGGATAACTTTGAATCCTACACCGTATGCAACATGTGAATATTCATTTAAGTTCTACCAGGATCTGAAAAAGAGAAGGAACAGGAATGTAAAGCTATTTTCGCCACCCCTTATGTAGAGTCGGTGTACAACCAAGACGATAATCAAGACAACATAGTCTGCAGTAGTTGTTATGCTTGCTCTATGTGGCTGTTGTTGTATTCCTTGTATCCGTTCTCTGCTTACACGTTTGGTGATCAATATGTTTACAGCTTCAACTGGTAAGGGTCAATATTTGTTTGTCCCTACTCCTGACAGTAAGGAAGGTGAGTATATCCAACCAGGGGATATAGTTACTTTTCCTTAAGTGCCTTACCTCAATTTAGTGTTTACATTTTATATTATATCGTATGTTCTATTTTTTATATCTCACACATCACATTTTTTATTTGAATTTTTTAAGATAATACACACAATAAAGTGCACTACACTTATATATTTTATACAACATAATATGAATTTTGACACTGTATTTACACTATATCTGCACTGCACTGATTTATTTTTGTGACCTATTTTCAATAGGTCAAGAGAGGGAATGAAGGAAGATATAATTAAATATATTCATAGGTTTTATGTTCACTTTATTTCAATGTTATGCTTTACTTTATAATGACGTAACCAAACATACTGTGATGGGCGTTCCCCGCTTGTCGTGGACGCCAGCTGTGTAACCTGATCGATTCTTTGTTTGAAGATGCAGATTAGGCAGAGAGCCAACCAATTAGAAGATGACACCGTGTGGGCTGGCCAACTGACCTGAGATCAGAAGTTCCTATGGATTGTCCAACCGGAGAATGCTACAATGAATAAGAATTGCTGTATAACGGTCCGTCCTTAAGACGGTGTCTTGTTACATCCACTATAAATTCTTTGTTTCTCCGGAATGTGTTGTTCCTGCCCCTTGTCACGGTTCAGACCGCATTAGATTCTATGTTAGGGACGGTGAACCCAGATCTGCTAAAATTATTGTATAAGGGCAAATACATTCGTTAAATGAAACTACTTGTTTCTTGTTTCTCCTTCCGGTTTTGAACACGCACAACTGCTCTAGGTGGACTTCGCGATAAAAGTCCAAAAAACCTAACAACGTACAGAAATTAACTCTAATTTAGATTGCGCTGAATGGTACGTAAAATACGTGTAACTTAGTTCATTTTTATTCATATTATTAGTTTATTTTGTTGGGCAGTTATCTAAGAGTTTAAGTTGATGCCATCTAATTTAAAAAGAACCATTTTTAATTTCTAATTTGTCAATGAAAGTATACGTCAGTCACATAACGTCATCAGCCTTCGCCTTTACGTCCTGGCGGCTTCTGTAGTGCGCGAACCCTGCAATGACTTAACCATGACAAAATCCCAAAAGCAAAAACTTTCATAAGAAAATAGAGAGTTTAATTCAGCGTAGACATATTCATTTGCCTTCATCGCCAATGACGCTGACTTACTTTATGTGGTGAGAAGCTATCGAACAATAAAAAATGTAACGTTGACAGACAATTCCAAAACGAGCACTCTGCATTTGCCGAAAAATACCCAAGCAAAGATGAGCAAAACAGAGCAATTTCGGAGCTGCTAGACGAGCTGAAGAGAGCAAACATTCTTTCAAGAGGTGGATTACCAGTCCACAGTCAACCAGCACTGCTAGTTTTGTGGCAGCTCTGGAGATTGTCAAGAGGGGGAAACCGTTCACAGACGGTGAATATATGAAAGATGTGTTCATAAAAATATCAGAACATATATTCTCCGACTTTAAAAACAAGCAAGAAATTGTTCGGAAAATTAACAAAATGCCTTTTTCCGCAAAGACTGTCAAGGACAGGACCATTAAAATGGCAGAAAACGTCACCAGAAGGCAAATTGAGGACATCAGTTTAGCTCAAGCATTTTCAATTGCTTGTGATGAGTCAAAAGACGTAAATGATGTTGAGCAGACAGCACTGTTATGCAGGTATGTCAACTCTGATGGGCCTCAGGAAGAACTGATTGAACTAATACCGCTAGAGCCAAACACGTGGGCAGGACATTTGTGAAGCTGTTGTGAGTTGTCTACAAGCGAAAGGAATAAAGACCACTCACCTGGTGTCAGTGTCTACTGATGGAGCACCAAGTACGAGAGGAGCACAGAAGGGCTTTGTGAATTTACTTCAAAAGTCACTGGATCGAGAGCTGATGACGTTTCACTGCATCCTCCACCAAGAAGCACTGGTCGCACAAACATTCCCCCCTGAACGTATGGACGTTTGAACTGTGTCATCAATATAGTGAACAAAATAATTGGGTTAAGGCACCGTCAGTTTTGTTCATTGTTAGTTGAAGTCGACAACGAATATTCAGATCTTCGGCTGCACAGCAGAGTCTGGTGGCTGTCCAGAGGAGAGGTGTTGAAACGCTTCGCTGCCTGTCTGGAGCATCTGAAAACCTTCTTGGAATGCAAAGGCCTCAGCTATCCTGAACTAGAAGACTACAATTGGCTAGGAAAGTTTTACTTCATGGTAGACGTGACAAGCCACTTGAACACGCTGAGTAAAAGTCTCCAAGGGAAGGGAAGGACAGCCCTTCAGATGCTGGAGAACATTTCAGCGTTTGAGCGCAAGATGACAGTGTTTGCAAGAGATGTGCAAAAAGGTACGTTCTTCCACTTCCCTTCCATGAGAGTTTAAAGAAGCGAACAATCAAGTAGATTGTGATTATTTTTACTGGGCCATCATTGCAATGCAAGCTGCATTTGGAGAAAGATTCAGTGATTTCAGAAGAGAGAAACCTACTAATCTTTCCCTGTCACACTGCTGAGCATCGACCCATCCCTTCTGAACACAGCTGCATTCACCGGAGTAAGTAAGAGTGATCTAGAAATTGAACTGGCTGACGTAGCGGATAAAGATATGTGGGTAAATAAGTTCAAATCGCTGAAGGCGGAGCTTGAAGAAATCACCCGTCAGAAGGCTGTTCTCGCTAAACAGCACAATTGGAGTGATATGGAAAAACTTCCACACCCCGACAAACTTATTTTTGAAACATGGAGTGCCATTCCTGACACGTATATTAACATGAAAAATTATGCCTTTGGAGTCCTGTCAATCTTTGGCTCAACATACTTATGCGAGCAAGTTTTCTCAAGCATGCAATCCAATCCACTTTATTTATAAAGCACAATTTAAATAAACACAAGGTTTCCAAAGTGCTGCACAGCAGCTAGATAAAAAACAGAACAGACGCGCCATAAAACCATGAACATAATGCAGTTAAATAAAAGCAAAATAAAAATCCAATAAAACATTTAAAATAAGTTAAAAGCAGAAATAAAATCAGATAAAAACAATTAAAATAATGTGAAATAAAACACAAAAACACTCTAAAAGGTGTCAAACGTCAGAGAAAAGAGGCGGGTTTTAAGAAGAGTTTTAAAATGAACCAGTGAAGAAGCCTGCCTGATGTGCACTGGGCAGGGCTTTGAACCGGTTCATGGAACGAAAACGAAAACCGGAAACTTATGGTATTTTGGCAGGAAAGAAAACGAAACCGAAAACTTTATATTTTTTAATGTTCCGGAACAGAATCGGAACAGAAAATAATTGTAAACCGGTTAATGCCGTGTGTTTTTTTCGTTCTTGAAAAAAATATTTGACCTCATTTTTCACTTCCTGTCATTCTCTGGACGTGGGATGAGAGCAGAGAGAAGTAGCGTCTATCAGCAGCAGTTAGGAAGAAGGAGGTCTCCCAGTCACAGTTTAATCATAACAGGTAAACACTGCAGTAAGTCAATCTGACAAATGTCTGATTTAGACATGAACTCATTGGCTGCAGTCATTTTCAGAGCAGTGTGTTCCCGTACTGCCAGCGCTTTGTAGCAATATTGAGCTATGGGAGAAGAACAATGAAGATCTGTTGTTCAGCAATAAATGACATGGTGGAAGTTATTCTTATGTCATGTAGTGTCTAAGTAGGAGGCATAAGCATTAACTACAGTGATATAACTGTCATAAAGCAGAGGTGTAGTGCTGTGGTACTGTTTACTGTAGGGTAGGGATATATTTATAATTATAGTCTATAGTATATAAACTAATTGCTTTAGTTGCCAATTTAAAAGCCCTTAACTTACCGTATTTTGCACACCATTCGGCTCATTGTATAAAGAGGCGCAGTCTAAATAACAGAGTTTATTTCTGTACTTTAACCGGACACACGGCGCACATTATTGTTTGGTACATGCTAGCTAACGGAAGCAAAAAGGTAACTGTGGTTGAACTGTGTTGTTCTACGTATTTAAATTTTAAAAAATACACCGACATTATTTTTAAAATATGTTTTTATTTCTTTATTTTTTGATAAATCTGTGCTAAATCCTTCAAAGTCCTCATCTTCGGTCTGCATTGAAAAGCTCGGTGATTTCTCTATCGCTGACGCCACGTTTCCGGGTGTCTGTCCGGTAATGATGCTGGCTTTTGGGAAACATCGGACAAAAGTCGAAGCAGACACGTTAGTCCAGGATCCCCAATCCACCACATATTGTGGGGGGGTAACTCGCTCGGCACTGCCTCCAGTCCTGGTAAACGTGTGTTCACGTCTCTCATCCATCGCTCCACGACCAACGCAGCTTCACGTTAAAGGCTCTGTTCACACCGATGTCCAGCGGGGGGAGTTCTTTCGTTAATCCTCCAGGATGATGACAAGCTCCCAATTCAGCCGCTTGACGTGTTTCTGACAGAAGCGGTGGTGTGTGGGGGCATGGAGTCACAGATCAAGAGAGATGGCGAAGCGTGAAAAAAGCCCCCCGGTCTCTTTACGTGAACCGGAACAACCGGAACTGATATCCTGGAGTTTACATGTTGTGTCGTAAGCGTGTCTCTTCGCTGACGTCATTGTCGGGGGTCTTCAGCCAAACAAATGTGGTTAACAGCATACCTGCGGTACAGTACCGGCATTACCCTATACCGGTACCTACCGGAGGTGTGCCGGACGGAGCCTCGCGTCATGTTCTCTGATTGGTCCATCGCTGCCGGCGTACGTAGTGACGTAATATGTCCTATTTCGGCGGACAATGACCATCTGGCGGAGCGTTGACTAAAGTCACACAAAAACATTTTTACAGATTTTGGAACTCAGTGTACACATAAGACGCTTCATGTTAAAAGGCGCAGCGTTGATTTTTGAGAAATTTTAAGGCTTTTATGCGCGTCTTATGGTGCGCAAAATACAGCACCTACATATTTATATTAACCGGTTCAGGAACTTTATTTTTTTGTTCTAACCAGTTCGGGAACATCAGTTTATGGGTGGAACGCAAAACCGGAAACGTTATAATTCTGTTTCTGTTCGGAACGAACTAATTGGCAAAAAATTCTGGTTCAAAGCCCTGGCAGTAGGAGCCCATTCCATAATTTAGGAGCTGAAACTGAGAGCACACGTTCCCCTCTGAGTTTCAGCCTGACCTTAGGCTGTATAAGGAGCAGCTGGTCAGCTGACCTGAGAGAGCCAATGGGCGTGTATGGGTGAAGGAGCTCAGAGAGGTAAGGTGGGGCGAGGCCATTTATGGCTTTAAAAGTAAATAAAAGGATTTTAAAATGAATCCTGAAATGTATGGACAGCCAGTGCAGTGATGCTAAAATCGGTGAGTAGTGGTCATACTTTCTTGTTCCAGTTAAAAGATGAGCAGCAGCATTCTGGACCAATTGAAGGCGGGCAATGGAGGACCCACTAACCCCCACATAAAGTCTGTTACAGTAATCCAGCCGAGTGGTCACAAAGAGGTGGATTACAGTCTCAAAATCTCTTTTCCCTAAAATTGGCTTAATTTTTGCCAACTGCCTCAACTGAAAAAAGCTAGATTTCACCACTGCTTTAGTCTGGCTTTCAAATTTAAGTTCTTTATCCATTTTTATCCCCAAGTTGTTCGCGACTGTCTTGTTGTACCTTGCCAACCAATCAAGATTGATAACGGAGGTTTCAGAAGTGCCACCAAAAATCATGACTTCAGGTTTTTTTTGATTAAATTAAGAAAATTCAGAGACATCCAGGTTTGAATGTCACCTAAACAATCAAGGAGCAGTTTAATACTGTCGTCAGACTTCTTAAGAGGCACATATATCTGAGTATCATCAGCATAACAGTGAAAAGAGATACCATGTTTTCTTAAAATTGCACCAAGTGGGAGTAAGTACAGTGAGAATAACAGAGGTCCAAGCACAGAGCCCTGAGGTACCCCACAAGGGAGAGGGGCAGTGGAGGACACACAATCATCAAGACTGAAACAGAATGTTCGCTAAGATAAATATGATCTAAACCATTTGAGTGCTGTGCCACGAATACCCACCCACTGCTCCAAGCGAGCAATCAGGATATCATGGTCCACTGTGTCAAGTGCTGCAGTCAGGTCAAGGAGTACAAGTACAACGCAATGACCTGAGTCTGTCGCTAAAAAGATATCATTAAAAACTTTTAAAAGCGCCGATTCAGTGCTGTGCAAAGGCTTAAAACCAGATTGGAAAATCTCCAAGATATTATGATCATTTAAAAAGTCTATTAGCTGGGAGTACACAATCTTTTCTAAGATTTTCAAAATAAAAGGCAGTTTAGAAATGGGTCATTTGTCATTATTGTGGGATCCAGCCAAGATTTTTTAAGCAAAGGTTGAACCACAGCATGTTTAAAATTGGCAGGGACCACTCCAGAAGACAAACTGCTATTAATAACAGCAAGAAAAGATGGACCAACAACCTGGAAAACTTCCTTAAAAAGTCGAGGAGGAACAGCATCCTCAGGAGAACCAGAGGACTTCAAATGAGTGACAATTTCCTGTATATAAGGCAGGGTCACAGCTTCAAAAGTATTGAACACTGTAGTGCAGGGGACTGGGACTGAGGGGTCAGTGGATGGAGGTGAAACAAGTGCTCTGGCTGTAGGCACTTTACTGATGAAGAAACTAAGAAACGTTTTACACAGAGCAGGACAGGTGTCAGTTCCAACAGTCGGTGGTGGCTTCAGAGCAGAGTTAATAACTTCATAAAGTCCAAATACCGCTCCCGCCTCACAGATGAGAGCCTCCAGTCCTGTATAAAGATTAAGGTCACATCTTACAGCCCCGACATAGGGAAGATCTGCAACAAACTTCAGACACACAAGGCACATTAAACAGGCAAGAACAATAGCATTTAAAAAGCAATTATGTTCCCAAAAAATGCAACATTTACTTCAGACTATGATCAGATAATGTAGTTTTTTTGTATGTTCAGATGCTTAGTTAAAATCCAAAGAGGACCAGAAATAACTGACATGGGTTTGTCAAAGGCAACTTTTAATTTTATATTTATTTTTAAAGCTGTTAAGCTGCAGCTAAATGTTTTATTTATATTAAAATGGGGTGGTTTTTATTTTACTTTTGCACAAATATAGGAAGGTCTTAAATAGGCCCACAGTTCAGTTTAATTTGTTTCAATGTACGTTTCAAATGCAAACTACACTTCTGTTGTTATATTCAGTGGTTGTAACCGGTAAAAAAATAAATAAAAGCAGAAAACTTTTGGAAGTTTACAAGTTCTGTTATTGTTTGTGGCTCCTGACCATTTTCTTTTTGGTAGAAGAAGAGCAATGCGGCTCTTTTGATAATAAAGGTTGCAGATCCCCGGTCTAGAGACAGTGTCACTGAGGAAAAGACAGGAGACAGAGCTGGAGGTAGCAGAGATGAAGATGCTGAGGTTCTCTCTGGGAGTGACCAGGAAGGATAGGATCAGGAATGAGTACATCAGAGGGACAGCACATGTTAGAGGTTTTGGAGATAAAGTCAGAGAGGCCAGACTGAGATGGTTTGGACATGTCCAGAGGAGAGATAGTGAATATATTGGTAGAAGGATGCTGAGTTTTGAACTGCCAGGCAGGAGGCCTAGAGGAAGACCAAAGAGGAGGTTTATGGATGTAGTGAAAGAGGACATGAAGGTAGTTGGTGTGAGAGAAGAGGATGCAGAAGACAGGGTTAGATGGAGGCAGCTGATTGGCTGTGGAGACCCCTGAAGGGAAAAGCCCAAAGGAGAAGAAGAAGAATCCTGAACAATAAGAAGGAAATTGTGTCAAATAAATGTATGGAAATTGTAAAATGACATTCCTGTGGACTTTTAACTATATTCTCCTTTTCAGCCAGCCTGTTTAATTTGCATCAGTGGTCCAGTCGGAAGTTCTGTGAACCTCTCGGATGAAGAGGGTGGAACTGAAACATTTGAAAGGTACATGACCAAAATATTCTGACTTATAGAATATTTTAACATGTTTTTTCTATTTGGTTTGATTGAAAATAATACAAAGACAATGCAGTAATCCCTCGTTCCTTGCGGGATCGACACACAAATAACGAATTCCACTTTATAGTGACAAAGTATTTATCTTATTATTTATGGTAATTTAAACGTTTGTGAACCCCCCTCCCCCCATACTGATATTAAACCACCTTCTATCTGTATTATCTTTAAAACACTCTGATAGACTGTTTAAAGCACTTTTGTGTCTCATTGAAGTACGAGACTCACAGAACGTAGCGCACTTCAGGATGCCGTCAGCCAATAGAATGTGTGTACGGTATCACATGACTACCTCCCAAAAATCCGCGATGAGGAGAAGTGGCGAGCGTTGATGCGTGAATGCATGAGGGCACACTGCAGATCTTAAGCTGTACCTCATGGTATGACATTGATTTTTGGAAATATATACTTAATCTTTCTTGTGCCAGCAACACATCTCAAATAAATTTGGACAGGGACAAGTGAAAGTTGCAGAATGCTTAATCCTGATTGGAGTGTTCCATATTTAAAGAGGTTCATTAATAACAGGTGATGTAAAATATGTGGGAGGTATATTTTAGAATTTCTCAAGGGTTTCAGAATTTCTCAATTTGAGTAGTTCACCGTCTCTCGTTTCGTCTATCCCGTAACCCCCGGAGAGTCATTGGGGCACCACAGACGATCTGCTGACCAGCTCTCTCCATCCTTCTCTGTCTTCGGCAGCTCTCATTGCCTCACTGAGTTTCAAGTGAGTCCATTCTATGATGTTATCTTCACATATTTTCTTTTGCCTCCCTCTTCTTCTGCCACCTTTTACGGTTCCTTGCAGGATGGTCTTTGCAAGGCCTGAGGATCTGGTGATGTGTCTGTACCACCTCAGTTTCTGCTTAATGACAGTGGATAGGATGTCATCATGTCGGCCGATGACTTGTCTGATCTTTTGACGGACTTCCTCATTAGTGACATGTTGGGTGTAGGAGATACCCAAAAGTCTTCTGTAGCATCTCATCTCCATACTCTGTATTCTCCTCTGCAGCTCTGCTGTAAGGGTCCATGTTTCGCAAGCATAAAGAAAGATTGAGGTGACAAGTGAGTGCAGCAGTCTCACTTTTGATGCCATACTGATGTTATTATCTTTCCGTATGGGCCTGAGTTTTGCCAGGGCTGCAGTCGTTTGAGCAATTCTGGCAAGGACTTCCTGCTTTGATCCTTCATCGGACTCACTTGCTCCGAGGTACTTGAAGCTCGACACATAGTCTAGTGCCTGTCCATTGACTTCAATGTCAGAGAGAATGCCATTGTTGTTGTTGGTCATGATTTTTGTTTTGTCGGCAAGGATCTCCATACCATATGCTCTGGAGGTGTTGTAAAGCCTTTGAACTAGGCTGGCAAGTTCGTTTTCTTCCCCAGCAAGCAAGTCAATGTCGTCAGCAAAACGAAGGTTTGTAATTGGTCTACCTCCTATCCTGACACTTCCTTTGTGGTCCGCCAAGGAATCTGCCATAACACGCTCAAGGAAGATGTTAAAGAGTATGGGAGAGAGAAGACATCCTTGGCGCACTCCAATTGTTGTCTTGAACCAGTCTCTGATGGTTCCGTTGTAGAGAACTGCACTGGTAGCTTTGCTGTACAGATGTTGTATGACTCTGACAAGGTTAGGGCTGATGTTGTATTTTCTCATGGTTGTCCACAGTGCTGCATGCCATACCCGGTCGAAGGCTTTCTTGAAGTCTACAAACACGTGTTAGAGATGGTATTGATGCTGCAGATATCTCTCGCTGATAATCCTTAGGTTGAATATTTGTTCTGTGGTGCTCCGCCCTGCCCTGAATCCAGCCTGTTCTTCAGCTATGATCAGTTCAGTTTGAGGTTTTAACCTATTCAGTAAGATCTTCAGAAGGACTTTGCAGGGATGGCTAATGAGACTGATGGTGCGGTGGTTTTGGCACAGTTGTAGATTGCCTTTTTTTGGAATTGTGATGATGAGTGACTGGGTCCATGATGTAGGCCACTCCCCACTCTGCCAGATCTTATTACAAAGGACGGTGAGAGTGTCAATCATGGCTTGTCCCTCTGCCTTCACAAGCTCTCCTGGGATGTTGTCCACTCCGGCTGCTTTTCCCTTTTTCGGTGCTCGCACTGCTGCCTCAACTTCTTCACAAAGGATAGGGAGTGTGTCTTCTTCCTCCGTCAATTGAGGACACGTCAAGACTGTTGGATCGCCGCTTAGAGTGTGGTTGTAGAGCCCAGAGCAGTATTCAGTCCATCTGTCCAAGATCTTTTGTTCTTCCGATAGGCATACACCGGTCTTGCTTTGGATTGCAGAGACTCTGGTCTACTTTGGTTTGTTAGCTCTTTAACAGTTTGATATGCCTTCTTGGTGTGGTGTTGTTGTTGGCATTCAGGTTATTCTCAATTTCTTGGCACTTTCCCTCAATCCAGTTCTGTTTTGCTGACTGCATGCCTTTCTTGAAAGCTCTTGTTGATCTCTCTATAGGCGTCAGATCCTTCAGGTGAGTTCTTACTCTTCTTCAGGGCTCTCTGCTTGTCACACAAGTCTAGCAGTTCATTAGTGACCCAAGGTTTTTTCTTTGGCGGAGTTTGCCAAGAATCTCCGAGGCTGTTTCGGTTACGACTGTGTTCAAAGTGGTGGTCATGGTATTGACATCAATTTCTTCTGCGCCCAGGGAGAGCAGTGGTGCAAACCTCCCTCCTATCATCGCTTTGAAGGCTTCTGCCACCTCAGGATCTCGCAGTTTGTCCAGATCAAACTTCAGTCTAGTGCACTTGGAGCTTTTGATCTTCTTTAAGCGCAGGCAGAATGACATCAGGACAAGGTCGTGATCACACACAATATCTGCTTTTGGAAAGCTGCGCGTCCCACCGGTGATAACACTTGAGCGGAAGCGTTTCTTGACCAAGATGTAGTCGATGTGGTTGTGGTATTCTCCACAGGGGCTGTGCCAGGTCCATCATCCGGAGGCCTTATGGGGGCCAAGTGTGTTCGCCAGCAGCAAGTTGTTGTACCTGGCGAACTCCAAGAGCCTTAGGCCTCTGTCGTTGGTCTCGCTGTTGCCGTATGGACCACATGTGTCTTTCCAGTTGGAATAAGCTTCTTAGTTCACTGTGGTGAACCATAAAATAACAAAAGATTCAATACCGAATGCCTGTGGCCTCCTGTTTTGTGAAAAACTTTAAGAAAGGTCCGCGGAGGTGGGTACACAAAAAACTCAATCAATAAATCAACAAGACTCCTATTAAATGCTAAAATAAATGTATGGTTTATTCCCCGCTAAAACAGAGCAATACAAACAAACAAACAATTCTATGATGCTAGAATAAACTGGTAGTTGCATTCCCCACAGAGCACAGAAACAATTCTATGATGCTAGAATAAACTTGTAGTTTAATAAGCGGCATTTATGGCCGTATCCTGCGATAAACCCGCAAATCTTATCCCGTCCCCATCATCTACTTCTGCTTGCGACCCACCCTCGTCTAACAAGCGCCGTAGCCACAAATCTAGCGGCTTGTCCGGCTTCTGTCGGAAACGAGACGTTAAATGAATCACCTCCTCTGAAGTGTAATCCTCCAAGGTTCGGGAAATTTCAGGGTCCGGCTGCGGCTGGGGTTCATCAACCATGATAGCCTGACCATGGTCATCTAACATTAGCCTGCCCACCTCGTCTACCGCTTGCCGACGCACCGGAGGAATCATCCGCTGCATACGCCGCCGTCGGACCACCGGGTTCGCACTGAGTAGCGGACGTTCGGGGGCTGGATCGATTATCAGAATCCTCCCAAATATTCCCATCCCAGGTCTCCGGATCCCAGGCGATCCGATCACTATCGGTCATCCGAGACACGGACGACCGGATCTGGGCAGTCTCAGTATGCCGTGGCAGTTTACGCTGTCGTCGGCGATTTACTTTGGACACATGTGTAACTGCACGTTCCGTTAGCTGTGTTAACTTATCATGTTTACACTGCAAATCAATCTTTTGTTGTGTCAGCTGATGAAGCTGTGTCGTTAGCTCAGCATTCAGCTTACACTGCTGCCGCCATGCCTCAGCACAAATCCACATCCGTCTCTGGACTCCCCCCAACGGGGCCTTAGACTAAACCGGGACGCCCTGCAGTACTTTAACCACTGACGTCACCGAACCATCCTTCACCAAATCAGACCACGCTTCGGGTCGGCCACCGCCGTCCCACAAACACAACGCAAACTCCTTCCAAGGAGCGTCTTCCCATCCGGGAACAGAAAACTCCGTCTCTTTCCCTGACTCGGGAACATCATGTCTCTGTTTCTTATTCTTCTTAAACAGCTTAAACATCGTTTTCTGTGTATATCCTCCGAACCTTCAAGATCCAATTTTACTTTTGAATCTACCTTTGGATCCTGTTGGATCCTGTTCGTGATGCCAAATGTTTTGTGAAAAACTTTAAGAAAGGTCCGCGGAGGTGGGTACACAGAAAACTCAATCAATAAATCAACAAGACTCCAATTAATGCTAAAATAAATGTATGGTTTATTCCCCGCAAAAACAGAGCAATACAAACAAACAAACAAACAATTCTATGATGCTAGAATAAACTTGTAGTTGCATTCCCCACAGAGCACAGAAACAATTCTATGATGCTAGAATGAACTTGTAGTTTAATTCCCCACAGAGCACAGAAACAATTCTATGATGCTAGAATGAACTTGTAGTTTAATTCCCCACAGAGCACAGAAACAATTCTATGATGCTAGAATAAACTGGTAGTTTAATTCCCCACAGAGCACAGAAACAATTCTATGACAAACAATTCTATGATGCTAGAATAAACTGGTAGTTTAATTCCCCACAGAGCACAGAAATAAACAAACAAACAAACAAATATTTGGTAGAGCTATGGCAACATATGGTGGCATTCCAAATATGCTCAGTCTCTTACCTTGACACAATGGGAAGGAGAGCCTAACAACCCAGGTAGAGTAGCATCGACCAAGCTGGGCGTCCGTGTGTAACCCGCAGCTGACTCTGACTGGGGGCAGGAAACCTTCCACCTTTTATACCTTTTGAAGGAACAAGTCCTGCATGTGAGCAAGAATGGCCAGTTCCAGCTCACACGCAAGCCCCCCTTTGGTGGTATCCCCCCCCAGCCTAGGAAAAACATCACTACCCCTGGGACTGCAGTGTAGGAACCTTTCACGCACCCGTAAAACATCTTTATCAAGAGACCTTACACCTTGGAAGGCACCAAACCCATCACACCAAAAAGAAATCTTTGTTATACATTGGAATGCACCAAAAACAAAAGAGGTTTCCATCACCTCCCCATTTGTTCTCCTTAGAGAGGGGTAACCCTGCTGTGAACTCTCTGTGTCCAGACACAGCCCAGCAGGTGACCGGGGCAGGTTCTGAAGCATGCCCTCAGTAATGATATGATGTGCTAAATCACACACACACACACACACACACACACACACACACACACACACACACACACACACACACACACACACACACACACACACAATGCAAAAATGCAAATTTCCATTACACCTCCAATCGCACTGCACTGAAAACCAACCTGTTGTTTCTTGACGGAACGCATCTCTGAAGCAGTGTGTGTTATGAGACTACTCATTACAAAGAGTTTATTATTTCAACATTAAGTATGTTGTCTTTGTGCTGTATTTCATTAAGGGTTAATTTAGATTAACATGTACATCATTGTAATCTGTATGGAATATATTTCACATAATTTCATAACATTTTGGATTGAGATTGTATTATTAAGACATGACTATGGAATTTTCTCACAAAATTAATTGAGTTTAGTTTCAGGCATGAAAATTTAAGCGACTTTTCATTGTTCATCAATTGAATGTTATTTCAGTGATTTGGTAAAAGTTATTCTGACTTGTCACACAGATTTTATGCAGAAGCTACAGATATTTATCACAGCGATTGTTTTCTCTTATCTCTGTTTTTCTTTCTTAACCTGTGTTTTTAGAAGAGGGAAATATTGGCGGTATGATAATCAAGGCCAGGCCAGTTTTACAGATATCTCCCTTCCTGCTAACCTCGACCCGGGGAGCAAAGTGAAGGTAAATTACTCTCAGTCTCTAACCTCCTGGACCAACCACAACAAAGACTGTACACAGAGAGGGAGGAGATGACTTGTGACCAGTGTCAATGTTTTCCTCATTGTATGTTTATTTATCCTGTATTTATTTCTTTGCATTTATATCTGCCATTTCTATCCATCCATCCATCCATCCATCCATCCATCCATCCATCCATCCATCCATCTATTTTTTGCACATGTATGTAGGTTTTATCGATGAATGCCTTTTGTTTTTGCAGCTTGAGGAAATCACCTGTCCAGTGATGTACATACTGAGTGAAGATGACCTCAGCACTGCAGTCCATGAGAATGCAAATTTGGTAGGTTCTTAAACGTATTTTTGCAGTTACATTGTTTGTGCATTAATTGAAACTAAATGAAATATTTTTACATTTTTATATTTTAAATTACATTACATTTATGGGCTTGAAGTCACATGACACCTGTTGCTTGTTGGTCATCAGATGGAGGAGACCCTCCGTGCTGCAGGAAAGTCCCACCTGTTTACCTATTTGTCATATCCTGGTGCCGGTCACCTGATAGAACCACCTTACTCACCATATTCAAGAGTATCTTTTTGGAGCAAAAAACCAGAAAAATGTGAGATAATATCTGTCACTGCATTTTTAGTGGCAGAATGGTCATTGTAATTTGTACTAATGATGAAAAGTAACAAAAGAATTGCTTCCCTGGGTTTTATGTCTTGTAGTGTTCTGTCTGTGGGGAGGACATCCGGCACCTCACGCTGCTGCTCAGGAAGATGCCTGGAAAAGAATCCTCAGTTTTATGGAGGACCAGCTATTTGCTAAGTTTTACTTTAAATAATGTCCCAGTTGTCACGACCCACCAGTGATCGGATTCTTGGAAACACCCTCGGTAGACAGGCCCCGTCCAGTCTCTGTTTCATTGGTTTATGTAGCTACTGCTGGCACTTTTTTTTTTGCTTTACATTTGGAACTATACATTAGAGTATTCTTCTGAATTTTTTAATGTATAGCTATTGATGTACATATATGATAAATCACCACTGCACTAATTGTGTCCTCTGACTGAAGAATTACGCGTGTCCTTGAAATAATCTTGCAGCTGTCAGATAGTAGAGCGGGCCTGCACAGAACACAGAACAATCGACTCATACAGAAAGTGTGAGTCTGGAAAACACCTTACGTTGTCACCTTCTGATAGGATGAGAGTCAGCTCACCCCATGTTTAGTTGACACCTACTAGAATGAATATAAATATTGTGTGTGTATTATAATTCTTTGCACTTAAGCTTGGTTCTTTCACCTGTCAGACTTCTGTGCCCAGAATCCTCTTTTCCTTTCGGCTTTTCCCTTCAGGGGTCGCCACAGCGAATCAATTGCCTCCATCTAACCCTGTCTTCTGCATCCTCTTCTCTCACACCAACTACCTTCATGTCCTCTTTCACTACATCCATAAACCTCCTCTTTGGTCTTCCTCTAGGCCTCCTGCCTGGCAGTTCAAAACTCAGCATCCTTCTACCAATATATTCACTATCTCTCCTCTGGACATGTCCAAACCATCTCAGTCTGGCCTCTCTGACTTTATCTCCAAAACCTCTAACATGTGCTGTCCCTCTGATGTACTCATTCCTGATCCTATCCTTCCTGGTCACTCCCAGAGAGAACCTCAGCATCTTCATCTCTGCTACCTCCAGCTCTGCCTCTTGTCTTTTCCTCAGTGACACTGTCTCTAGACCAAACAACATCGCTGGTCTCACCACAGTTTTGTACACCTTTCCTTTCATTTTAGCTGAAACTCTTCTATCACACATCACACCTGACACTTTTCTCCACCCATTCCATCCTGCCTGCACACGTTTCTTCACCTCTTTTCCACACTCTCCATTGCTCTGGACTGTTGACCCTAAGTACTTCAAATCCTCCACCTTCTTGATCTCTTCTCCCTGTAACCTCACTCTTCCACTTGGGTCCCTCTCATTCACACACATGTACTCTGTCTTACTAGTGCTAACCTTCATCCCTCTCCTTTCCAGGACAAACCTCCACCTCTCTAGCTTCTCCTCCACCTCTTCCCTGCTCTCACTGAAGATCACAATGTCATACCTCTACAGGTATATCATCAGGACCGACTGCCTCTCCACTCTTCATCCTCTTCAGTGCTCTCCTCACTTCATCCTGACTAATCTTTGCCTCTTCCTAGTCCACAGCAGTCACCTCTTCTAGTCTTTGTTCTCTCTCATTTTCCACGTTCATCAACTCTTCAAAGTACTCTTTCCATCTTCCCATCACACTGCTGGCACCTGTCAATAGACTTCCGTCCCTATCCTTAATCACCCTAACCTGCTGCACGTCCTTCCCATCTCTATCTCTCTGTCTTGCCAGCCTGTATAGATCAGTCTCTCCCTCCTTACTGTCCAACCGAGCATACAAGTCATCATAAGCCCCTTGTTTGGCCTTTGCTACCTCTACCTTCACCTTACGCTGCATCTCCCTGTACTCCTGTCTACTCTCCTCAGTCCTCTCAGTGTCCCACTTCTTCTTAGCGAACCTCTTTCTTTGTATACACTCCTGTACCTCCTCATTCCACCACCAAGACTCCTTATCTACTTTCCTTCCAGATGACACACCAAGTACTCTCCTGCCTGTCTCCCTGATCACATTAGCTGTAGTTGTCCAGTCATCTGGAAGCACCTCCTGGCCTCCCAGAGCCTGTCTTAACTCCTTCCTAAAAGCCATGCAACACTCTTCCTTTTTTAGCTTCCACCATTTTGTCTTCCGCAAGTACAGCAAGTACTGACCGTGCTGAAAAATACTTTGAGATTTATTTGGAAGAGTGCGGATGAGTTTGTGGAACGGAGAGTTTGCCCAAGTGATTCTATTCGATGCAATGGGCTTGAAAGTAGAGGACATTTTATGTCTGCAGAGGAACAATACGGAGCGATTTTTCGATGTGACGCTTTTCAATAAAATCAAGATGGAAGAGGTCAAAGGGCTGGCTGCTCGAATGAAGGATGGATGACTGAAGGACTTCCAAGTACAAAGTCTCTGCCGCACTGGTGAGCGAGTGGTCACGGTTCATGTCTACAACCCTGGGTCACTGGGGACGCCGTAAAGTGTTTCCTATCCAGGTATGTTGAAGTTTTGTCGTGTATGCCAGATATCAAGGACTCATTCTGCATTTGGACGGGAAAACGTCAGTTCTGCGTATGTTTGAAGAATGACATGGATGGCTATGATGGCTTTCGTCACCCTCCGGCAACTTTTACAATTGGCACAAATAGGGAATATTTGTTCTATGGTGGGCAACCTCTATATTGTCGGAAATGTGCTACGTATCTACATCTTGCATCTAATTGCAAACAGGTGAGATGCAGAAACTGTGATGGGCTGGGTCACACCATGGGTAGTTGCGAACACCCGAAGAGGTGTAGTCTGTGTGGGGCTGAGAGCCACTTGTTTAAGAACTGTCCGATGGTGGTGTCTACTAGGGTTGAGCCGGATACTCGTATGAAACGAGTATCCGGTATGGATAATGCATTTTGACGAGTACGAATACGAATACAAATAAAGCCCGTTAGTACTCGTGATCGGACTGAAGGAAAATCAGCCGGACTGTTTTCACGCTCTGTGATTGGCCAGTCACACATAGTTCCCGCCCCTTTCTACAGACTGCAGTTAGAGCGGAGTTTCCCTGTCCCACTCTCTGTCTCCGGTACACGCAGTTACTGATCTCTCTGTTCGTGGCTTCACTGTTGCTCACGTCCTTATTAGATTTTCTTCAGCTTGGTGTTTGGTTATGTGGTGAACTTTCTTGTTTTTTTTTTTTTTTTTTTTTTTTGCACGTACGTGTGCATTTAACCACCGCCTCGGTGTTAAAGTCTTTTTTTTTACCTGTTCTAAACTCTATTCAAATTAAAAATGTCTATACTTAATATCTTAACTGAGACATAGCGCGCGCGCACACACACACATACACACACACACACACACACACACACACACACACACACACACACACACACACACACACACACCATAATCAATATTGTTTAACTTTATGTGAAAAAAAATGGCAATAGCATTTGGTACTAAAAATAAATAATTGAAAAAAAAAAGTACTAGAAAAAAATTAAAATGAAAAAGAAGAAAAAAATAAAAAGTTTTGTTGAGTATGACAATTCTTGTTCATGTATACTTTGTAGTTAATTACTTTTTTTATTGCATGTACTTCATTAATGCACTTTGTGTTTACTCGTTCTATATATAGTTCCTTTACTATTGTGATCAAAAAGCTTTGAATCTCAATTCTGAGGCTCTTCGGTAAATATTAATTCATAGACTTAAAAATATTCACGTTCTGACTCAGTTCCATAAAAACTTGTTCTGTAAATAGTTCTCTTACTTTTGTGATCAAAAACATTTATTTGAATTTCAATGTTGAAGTTGTTTTGTAAATAGTTTTAAAATAAGCAAAAATACAGCAATTTATGATCAATCCATATCAATTTTAGACTTAAAACAATGTAGTGATTTAAGCCCCACCCACTTCCGGTCAAACCACACCCACTTCCGGTATAAGCCCCGCCCATTCAGAATACAGATACGGATACAGATAATCTAGTTGGTTGAACAGACACAGATACAGATACAGATAGTGGTGTACTTGCTCATCCTAAATGTCTACGTACGCAAATGTGGCCAGAGGTCGAGCTACAGGTGACCTGCAGGTGTCATCACTGAAGCCTATTAACGATGTGACAGCTGAACTGATAAAGGACATGGGGAACGAATGACACAGGTGTGCTTCATGTGATGTGGCCTCCCTTCCTGTGGGAGGCGGAGAAACTGGGGAGAAACAAAGGCGGGAGTCAGGAAGCTCCGAGGACATGAATGCTGACGCGGATTGGGTCAAGGTGGGAACACAAAGAAGTAAGGGGAAGAGGAGACGGACCGAAGTGCCTTCACCTCCTCTTTTCCACGGAAAGTGATCGAACGAGTGATACCCTTGCGTGGCGTGGAAGAGGGGGAGGTGGTGAAAGAGCAGGATGACACAACCCAGGTAGTGGAGGGTAACGTGGAGGTGAGTATTGGTGAAGAAAGTGTTCCAGAAAGTTCCAAGACAGATGAGTTGGATGATATCAACCATGTGGAGAGTTCATCTCAGGGTGCTGCCAATGGATCTGTGGGAAGTAAGTTGCCCCCGCGTGGCATCACCAGAGATTGCTCTCCTGCCCCTGTTGGAGACCCTCTGACTGGAGAAGAAGGTGCGCTTTTGTTTGGTTTCCCTTTCAGTTTGGAGGAGCAGAGTGAGGATGTTTATACCTGACTATGTTTCAGTTCCTTTCAGGATTAAATATATTTTTTGAGATTCTCCTTTTCTGACACAATGACGTTTACCATTGCCACACTGAATGTGAGAGGTTTACGGAATGTCAACAAAACAGCAATGGTCTTCTCTCATTTGAGCTCTCTGAGTTTCACCCTGTGTCTCGTACAGGAGGCACAGCTGAAGAATAAGGACGACGCAATGAACTTCACGAAAGAGTGGGTTAAGGGGGAGTCGAGGTGGAGTATTTGGGGGGGTTCACTCCGCAGGTGTGGGAACTCTATGTGGGAACAGTGATGTGTTAATTTCTGGGAGTTATTCAGTTGTATAAGGACATGTGTTGGTGACAGATATAATTTGGAAAGGACTTAACCTCAGGGTGGTGAATATCTATGCTAACACCACACCAAAAGAAAGAAAGGGGCTTTTTTCTTTATTAGACACAGTTTTCATGACAAATAGGCATGTTTTGGTAGGGGGTAACTTAAACTGCTCCAGTGATGGAGATACGTCTGAATTTAATTTGAAAAGCCGGGCAATAACATATAATTTTATTGATTCTTATAAACGTGTGTATCCTGATGACCCTGGTTACATGTGGTATAATAGTAGGGGGAACAAAAGTAGACTTGATTACATACTTTGCCCAACGGGTTTTGTGGTCAAGAGAGCTCAGATTTATCCTGTTTTTTACACAGACCATAACATGCTTAGGGTTACCTTGGACCTGAATTGTGTCCAATATGGAAAGGGGTATTGGAAAATGAATAATCAAATATTATACAACCTACGTTTTAAGGATGACTGTAATTTTTTTTGACAGAGTTAATCGAAATGAAAGTCCTCTTTAGAAATCTATGTGAGTGGTGGGGGGACACCAAAACACGAATTGAGCATTTTATCAAGGTATATTCAAGGAACGCAAAACAACGTGAGTTTGGAGAATACTATCGTTTGCAAAAGTTGATTGTGCAAGTGATGATAAAGAAAAATGAAGGTCCGGAAATTGAGAAGAGCAACTGAAATTCTGGCAGAACAGGCAAAAGATTTTCCTCCACAACAGGGCAGAGGCTTACACGTTTCGGTGCCCTAGGGAGAAGTGGGAGAGGGATGAGAAGTGCTCTGCATCTTTTTTTTAAGAGCACTAGAGCGAGAATGAAGAGTAGGTGCATTGCTTCTCTATTCGATGGTCAAAAAGAGACTGTGATCCCAGATGAGATGGTTGGAGTTGCCTCTCGACATTTTTCTTGGTTCTTTATGTCGGAAAGTGTGGACTTTCAAGGAGAACTATTTTATTGGACAACATTGATAGGATTGTTCCTGAGGATGTAAAGGACGAGTTGGAGATGGATCTTACCCTCGGTGAAGTTCGGCAGGCCTTGTGGTCATTGAAAAAAGGTAAAGTCCCAGGTGTTGATGGTCTTACCCCTGAATGGTCTTACCCCTGAATTTTATGTGCCCAATGTCATCCCAGAATTTTATTCTGGGATGACATTGGGCCTCAACTGTTGGACGTCTTTTCTTACATGTGCTCGTCAGGGCTGATGGAGAACTCAATGAGAGAGGGGGGATCTCCCTAATTTACAAAAAGGGTGACCCGATACTGATACAAAATTACAGACCCATAACATTGTTGTGGACGGACTACAAAATTTTTAGTAAACTTATATCGAAACGATTATCCAGACCTCACATCATTGACCTGGACCAAACATGTGCAGTGCAGGGGAGGCAGCTACAATGGAATTTAAGTCGACACAGAGATGTGCTGACTTATGCAGAAGATAGGAATGTTCCACTGATTGTGCTGGAGCTCGACCAGGACAAAGCATTTGACAGAGTTAATCATGGTTTTCTTTTCAGATCGTTAGAGAAATTTGGTTTTGGCAACAGGTTCAGGGAGTGGATTAGGCTTCTCTACACAAAGGTGGGAAGTAGTTCAAATGTCAATGGTTATCTAGGCAGCCTGTTTGGGCAGACTCGGGGGGTGCGTCAGGGATGTCCCTTATCAGCCCCTTTGTATGTGGTTTACATAGGTTTTAATAAACGTTGAACTGCTCCATCCTTGTATTTGACTTTGACATCCCTGAGTTAGATGATGGATGGATGGATGGTTTCAGCCCAGAGACCTCGGATCAGTGGTTAACCAAATAAAACTACAGTCTCGAAAACCAGCTACCCTGAGAAATCTTCAGGTGAACTGGGTGAATGTTGACTAGATGGTTCCATTAGCTGTTGGCCCCCAAGCTCAGGTGATACCAATAAGTTGTACATCAGAACTGTTGCAGGCCTCCACCAGAGTTTCCTGATTTTGATCTATGATCCTCACTACCCAGACATAGATCTGAATCTTGAGGAACCTAGGCTCAACGTTTTGTATGAATTTTTAAACCTCAAAACTATAAAATATCAACAATATTTTACATTTATGTCTTCACAGTCAGGGTTTTGTGATGTCATCGTCGAGTCTTATTCAACAAGATGGAGCAGCGACACTAGAGCTCACAGACCCCAGCATTGCTTTAACATTTCTTTATAATGTAGTTGTGTTTGAATTATAGCAAAGTGAATTTTCACTGGACAATGTCTGACAAATTTCACCAAAATTGTATTTTCTTGTCTAAAAACTTTATTCTTGTAAATAAACCCACAAACTGAGGTACAGGAAGGAGGATATCTGATACTGGTGGTGGGAATGTTTTTTGTCACCAATTTTCAGTTAGGGTATTTGTCATACTTTTCTGAGGAAACTTTAGGGACCTCCTGACATCTCCAGTATTCCTCAGTGAGTTCAGAACTCAGACTCAGCACCAGTCTCAGTGGACCCCATCAGTAAAGGTCAGGTACTGTGGGGCCGTTTGTTATGTAGCATCTAGCATGAACACATCATCATATGTCTCCAGAGAATTGTACGTTTGAACAATCTGTATTTAGATGAGTTGTTTGGAGGCATGATATTTCATCTGGCTCATTATGCAAAGGAAAAACAAATGATCAACAGGTGATCACCATTGACAACAAGGTGATTCATGTGGAGATGAGCTGGACCTCAGCAACAGGTTCACTCTATTGTCAAACCTTTTACTAAAAGTTGCTATGTTATTAACACCAGGAAGAGGTTTCCTCCATTACTTCAGCTGCTGTCATTCCATGATGGGAATCAATCACCATACTTTCAAGACATGAATTTGAAACCAATCAGTTGGCCAATCCTGTCCATCTATCCACCATCTTTGAAGATGGTGGATAGACTCCAAACATACTGCAAACATTTTTCAGACATTCTCTTGTAAACTTGTTTTATATAACTTCTTATGTTTGAATCATGGCAATGCTGGCCCCATGGAGCTCTAGTGATACTGTTCCATCTTGTTGAATAAGACATGATTATGTCTTCACCAAAAGCAAACTGTGTCAAAATAAGTGTGAAATATTGTCAGATAAAAGTAAAGGAGAGTCAAAATGAACCTATTGTGGGAGCCTGGGAGGTAGTAGCAATAATCCATCCTACAACAAATGCATGGATTACTTTTCATGCATCTATTGACACAGAATGACACTGATTGTTACAATGTTACTGCTGTAGGTGAAAAAAGGTTGCACTTGAATCCGAGACTAGTTGATGGAACAATGTGAGAGGAAGAAAAGTCAGCTTGAACAAAAAGTCAAAGACTTGGGTTTTACAATACTGATGGTTTGGTTTGATTTCAGTTACACACATTTTATAAATAAATGATGTCCAACCAGGATCACGAGCATTAATGGTGATACTAAGATTATTTGAAATGGACTCTATATAACCCAAAGATAAAGGTTTGTGTAAATTACCATACAGAGATAAAACATAGTTGTGCAGACAGAAAAAACAAAAACCAAAGAGAAAAACAAGTTGATTACAATCAAAAATATTATTAAAATAAATTACAATGTCCTGATTAGGATATGAAGGTCTGTGTAAACACACAATAAATAAGAGGTCACATTTAACCCACCTGGATGGGAAATATTTAGCAGTTGTTTTTCGTAAAACTGCATTTACACAACATGTTTCTCTTCAGGTACTGTCTGAAGTTCTCATCTCGTACGCCGTAGATGATTGGACTGATGGATCGCGGCAGGATGTGCACAATGATATAGAAAGCAAAAAGAGAATCTAAGTAATTGACCAGGAAGTGTTGCTGTATGACATCCCGTAAATGTGGCCCGACATATTTGGCCATATACAACAACACCTGGAAACCATGGAGGATGATGGTGTTTCTGGCCTTCTTACTCTCTTTGCTAGCGGCTCTGGCAGTGAACAGAATTCTGAAGTACGTGTAAAATATAGTGAACCAAACAATGACTAGAAACACAGAGTGAATGATGGAGCTCTTCTTGACAAGGATGGAGTTTGGGAACATGCTTGCTCTGTTGCAAACAATTGTGGAATGAAAGAAGTCCAGAGGCTGTGTTGCCAAGGTGACAAACAGATCAGGAAGAACCACAGACATGCTCGTCACCCATATCAGACCAATCAGCATCAATGTGTTCTTGATGGTGCAGATCCCACTGTGGCGTAGAGGTAAGCATATGGCGATGTAGCACTCTATCGCCATGCACGCCACATTCAGAGGAGTGTTCTCTGTGGCAAAGAGAGCGATCAGGATGATAATACAGCAGATGGAGAACCTGATTTTGTAGAGGGTGTAGATGATGACAAAGAGGATACTGCTCAGCATCACTTGGATCATGTCATTAAGAACCAGGTGGATGAAGAGTATATATCGTGGATTCAGGTACAAAATCTGTGGATACAAAGAACGGAAAAGGGTCTTTATTTTTACCCATCAGTTCCCATATAGTCTTTATAATGCTAACAATTTCCACTTCCCTGCTTGCTGTCTACTAGCATTATGTTGGGTTAAATCAGAAGAGAAAATGTTGGCAAACTGATCATGTCAAGTGAGGCTGCATAATGTTGGAATAGCTTGGAAACATGGAGCTAATGTCCAATAATACCAACCATAAACTCGTACATTCACCTACCTACATGTTTCAACATTCTAAGCTGTTATTACCTGATATCATCTATCACCATGTTGTTTCCACACACTGAGCTGATGTTAGCTCGTCATCCAGATGTTTATTATTTGTAGTAACACAACACTAAAGAAGAATCACACCTGGTGTTTGCTGAAGACATGAATGAAACTAGCATTGATGCAGGTGATTGAGAATCCAAGAAGTAGAACCAGAACATTCTTGGTCAAAGCTTTGGAAAAAGGTTCTGGAGACCGACCAGGAAAGTTAGGCATGGCAGTGGTGTTCATGTCTGCAGCAAAGCACAAGAAAATACAGATATTGGTAATAATAGATCTGGATATCACTCTGAACATTACACCATATATTTAAGTCATTTAAATAACTACAGTAACAACATGTGATTGAATAAAAAATGAATTGAAACAACGTTCTTTAATTTTTTTTACTTGAGGATGTTGGTAGCCGTTAAAATAATAAAGATCGATCAATAATGTACATAGAGATCCATCCATCCATCATCTATCGCTTATCCGGGGCCAGGTCGCGGGGGCAACAGTCTCAGGAGAGATGCCCATCCTTCCCACTCCCGGACAACTCCTCCAGCTCCACCAGGGGGAGCCCAAGGCGTTCCTAGTCCCTCCAGCGTGTCCTAGGTCTTCCTCGAGGTCTCCTCCTTGTAGAACATGCCCAGAACACCTCCCCAGGGAGGTTTCCAGGAGGCATCTGGAACAGATGCCCGAGCCACCTCAGCTGGCTCCGCTCGAGGCGGAGGAGCAGCGTCTCTACTCCGAGCTCCTCCCTGACTGAGCTCCTCACCCTATCTCTAAGGGTGTGCCCAGCCATTCTACAGAGGAAACTCATTTCAGCCGCTTATATCAGGAATCTTTTTTTTTAGAGTCATGACCCAAAGCTCATGACCATAGGTGAGAGTAGGAACGTAGATTAACCGGTAAATCGAGAGCTTTGTTTTGTGACTCAGCTCCTACTTCACCACAACAGACCTATACAGCGACTGCATCACTGCAGAAGCTGCACCAATCCGTCTGTCAATCTCACATTCCATCCTTCCCTCACTTGTGAACAAGACCCCAAGATACTTAAACTCCTCCACTTGGGGCAAAGACTCTCCACCGGCCTGAAGAGGGCACACCACCCTTTCCCGTTCGAGAACCATGGCCTCGGATTGAGAGGTGCTGATCCTCATCCCACTCGTGTCACACTCAGCTGTAAACCGTCCCAGTGCAAGCTGAAGGTCCAGGTTTGATGAGGCCAACAGGACAACATCGTCTGCAATAGCAGAGATGAAATTCTTTGGTCCCCAAATCGGACTCCCTCCGGATCCTGGATCCTCCAGATTCTGATCATAAAGATTATAAACATTACACTATATATTCAAGTCATTTAAATAACTACAGTAACGACATGTGATTGAACAAAAAATGAATTGAAACAACGGTCTGAGTTTGGGTCTACCGGTCTGTGTTTGGGTCTACCGACTCGGTGATAGAGGGCAGCCCCTGCCGGTGTCCAACATGTACCTAGGACAGGTCTGACAATGCGAACCAAGCTCTGGTCCGCATTGTCAGCAAAGGGTCCCAAACCCCATACTTCCGAACCACTCCCACAAAATACCATGAGGGACACGATCGAATTCCTTCTCCAGATCCACAAAACACATGTAGACTGGTTGGGCAAACTCCCATGAACCCTGGAGCACTCGATGGAGAGTGTAGAGCTAGTCCAGTGTTCCACGACCGGAATGAAAACCGCATTGTTCCTCCTGAATCCGCGGTTCGACTATCGGTCTAATCCTCCTCTCCAGTACCCTGGAATAAACTTTCCCTGGGAGGCTGAGGAGTGTGATCCCCCTATAGTTGGAACACACCTTCCGGTCCCCCTTTTTGAAAAGAGGGACCACCATCCCAGTCTGCCAATCCAGAGGTACTGTCCCCGACTGCCATGCGATGTTACAGAGACTCATCAACCATGACAGTCCCTGCACATCTAGAGACTTGAGGTACTCAGGGGG
>CM023614.1:24905002-24907450 GCA_013358685.1 Antennarius maculatus | reverse complement strand
GTGTAACAGTCGGATGCTGGTCGTGTAACGGTCGGATGCTGGTCGTGTAACGGTCGGATGCTGGTCGTGTAACGGTTGGATGCTTGTATGTGTGACGGTCGGATGCTGGTCGTGTAACGGTCGGATGCTGGTCGTGTAACGGTCGGATGCTGGTCGTGTAACGGTTGGATGCTTGTATGTGTGACGGTCGGATGCTGGTCGTGTAACGGTTGGATGCTGGTCGTGTAACGGTCGGATGCTGGTCGTGTAACGGTTGGATGCTTGTATGTGTGACGGTCGGATGCTGGTCGTGTAACGGTCGGATGCTGGTTGTGTCACGGTTGGATGCTTGTATGTGTGACGGTCGGATGCTGGTCGTGTAACGGTCGGATGCTTGTATGTGTGATGGTCGGATGCTGGTCGTGTATCGGTCGGATGCTGGTCGTGTAACGGTTGGATGCTTGTATGTGTGATGGTCGGATGCTGGTCGTGTAACGGTCGGATGCTGGTCGTGTAACGGTCGGATGCTTGTATGTGTGATGGTCGGATGCTGGTCGTGTAGCGGTCGGATGCTGGTCGTGTAACGGTCGGATGCTTGTATGTGTGATGGTCGGATGCTGGTCGTGTAGCGGTCGGATGCTGGTCGTGTAACGGTTGGATGCTTGTATGTGTGACGGTCGGATGCTGGTCGTGTAGCGGTCGGATGCTGGTCGTGTAGCGGTCGGATGCTGGTCGTGTAGCGGTCGGATGCTGGTTGTTTACACTCCACTCAGGAGTGGAATCAATAACTGCTATTGATCGGTCGACAGGAAGCAGCTAAACGCTGGTCACACACCTTGTTGATGCAGCTGCTGTTTCCATGATGTACTGAGGTGTGTGTGTGTGTGTGTGTGTGTGTGTGTGTGTGTGTGTGTGTGTGTGTGTGTGTGAGAGGGTCTCTCTTTGTCAGGGGGAGGAGTTTTCAGTTGTGGGGGCGGAGTCTCTTCTGCTCTTGATCTCCTTCTGCCGGCTTCAAACAGCCAGGAGCGAGCGTCCCCCTCCTCTTCATCACTGAATGAAACTGAGGAGGAGGAGCAGAGTCATGGTCATGTGGGGTCTCTGGGTTTAATGGGACGTTTTCTCTCCTCCTCCTCGGCTCCCAAACCGTCCATCATTCCCCCCCAGCCCCCCTCCTTCTCTCCACTCCCTAGATTACAGTAAATCTAAAGGGCGAGGCTCAGCCAGGCTGTCAGGGGAGTGTGTGTGTGTGTGTGTGTGTGTGTGTGTGTGTGTGTGTGTGTGTGTGTGTGTGTGTGTGTGTGTGTGATGGAGGACTGGTGTTTTTTTGGTCAGTTTTCTTTTTTATGGAAAAACAAACTTGTGCTCGCTGACATTCTGATGTCCAACCCACACACACACACACACACACACACACACACACACACACACACACACACACACACACACACACACACACACACAGGAGCTTCTACGGACGATTTCTAAACAGTTAAATTTATCTATTATAATAATGAGCTCTAAATATCATTTAAATCATTAAAATATCATCAATCAGAATTCATCAATAAATCAATGCAGAGTTTAACAACAAAACTACAGCTCCCATGATGCCCGGCGGGAAAAACCAGGAAGTACAGCGTCAATTCAAACCGATCAAACATGATTTAACCAGACGGTGACGGCCGGCGGGACGGTGACGGGTCACGTGTTCGGTGACGCGCAGGTCAGGCAGGTGGTGAAGTCGAACCGGTACGAGTTTACCGGAACAACGCGTTATGACGTCACAGACGACTGACGACCGGAAGCAGACGTAGCAGCGACAGAGATGACGTAAACAAACAACAAACAACGAGCAGCACTCACCGGCCACCTGCAACCTGACAGCCAAACCGCTTCCTGGTGACGTCACAGGGGTCACGTAACGTAGCCTCAAGGCGCACCGCTATCTTAAAGAGACAGTACCTAAGCCAGTGAATCACTGCGCACACATGCTGATTGGTCAGTGCTGGATTCCCGACTGAAAGCCCCTCCCCTCGGGTTTTTAATACTTTTTTTGATCAATACGTTCCTTTGTAAAGTATTTTTGGAATCTTTTTTTAGAATCACAAACAGCTCCGCTCCCTGAAGGGTCTCTTTTGTAGATGATCACTGTTTATATCTCATGTATGTCCAACCGCTCGCCCCGAAAGTCTTAATGCCCCGCCCCCAGTGGGGTGTGTCATCAATGTTGTAGTCATGGCAACATGAGAGGCGTCAGCTGTTAGCAGTTTGGGTCAAGTCTGGGTTAGGTTAGAGTTAGGGTTAGGGTTAGGATTAAGATAGGTTAGAGTTAGGGTTAGGGTTAGGGTTAGGATTAAGATAGGTTAGAGTTAGGGTTAGGGTTAGGATTAAGATAGGTTAGAGTTAGGGTTAGGGTTAGGATTAAGATAGGTTAGAGTTAGGGTTAGGGTTAGGATTAAGATAGGTTAG
>CM023614.1:24862502-24895002 GCA_013358685.1 Antennarius maculatus | reverse complement strand
CAGACAGTTTGTAGAAGAAGAGACGACGTCTAAGAAGCTGCAACTTCCTGTTGACCAGGAATGACTTCCTGTAACTCTGTTCTGTTCACCAAAGAGGACAACAGTCCTCTAACCCTAACCTGACCCTAACCTAACCTAAACCTAAACTAACCCGAACCTAACCCTAACCTAAACCTAAACTAACCCTAACCTAGCCCTAATCTAACCTAAACCTAACCTAACCCTAACCTAAACCTAAACTAACCCCAATCTAAACCTAACCTAACCCCAACCTAAACCTAACTCCTAATCCTAACCTAACGCTAATCTAAACCTATCCTAAACCTAACCTAAACTTAACCTGACCTAAACCTAATCTAACCCCAACCTAAACCCAACCCTAACCTAACCCTAAACCTAACCTAAACCTAACCCTAACCTAAACCTAACCCCAACCCCTAACCTAAACCTAACCTAAACCTAACCCCTAACCTAAACCTAACCCCTAACCTAAGCCTAACCTAAACCTAACCCTAACCTAAACCCAACCCTAACCTAAACCCAACCCTAACCTAACCCTAAACCTAACCCCTAACCTAAACCTAACCCTAACCTAAACCTAACCCCAACCCCTAACCTAAACCTAACCTAAACCTAACCCCTAACCTAAACCTAACCCTAACCTAAACCTAACCCCAACACCTAACCTAAACCTAACCTAAACCTAACCCCTAACCTAAACCTAACCCTAACCTAAACCTAACCCTAACCCCTAACCTAAACCTAACCCTAACCTAAACCTAAACCTAAACCTAACCTAAACCTAACCCCTAACCTAAACCTAACCCCTAACCTAAACCTAACCCCAACCCCTAACCTAAACCTAACCCCTAACCTAAACCTAACCCTAACCTAAACCTAACCTAAACCTAACCCCTAACCTAAACCTAACCCTAACCTAAACCTAACCCCAACCCCTAACCTAAACCTAACCTAAACCTAACCCCTAACCCCTAACCTAAACCTAACCCTAACCCCAACACCTAACCTAAACCTAACCTAAACCTAACCCCTAACCTAAACCTAACCCTAACCTAAACCTAACCCTAACCCCTAACCTAAACCTAAACCTAACCCTAACCTAAACCTAACCTAAACCTAACCTAAACCTAACCCCTAACCTAAACCTAACCCCTAACCTAAACCTAACCCCAACCCCTAACCTAAACCTAACCCCTAACCTAAACCTAACCCCTAACCTAAACCTAACCCTAACCTAAACCTAACCCCAACCCCTAACCTAAACCTAACCCCTAACCTAAACCTAACCCTAACCTAAACCTAACCCCAACCCCTAACCTAAACCTAACCTAAACCTAACCCCTAACCTAAACCTAACCCTAACCTAAACCTAACCCCAACACCTAACCTAAACCTAACCTAAACCTAACCCCTAACCTAAACCTAACCCTAACCTAAACCTAACCCTAACCCCTAACCTAAACCTAACCCTAACCCTAACCCTATCCTAAACCTAACCTAAACCTAACCCCTAACCTAAACCTAACCCCAACCCCTAACCTAAACCTAACCTAAACCTAACCTAACAGTTTGGACAGCCAATCAGTGAGGTTCTATTTTCTCGTGATCACTAAACAGATTTTGCATCCTTCCTGGTCAATGTGTAGAAGTCATAGCGACAGGCCACGCCCCCTACAGGATGCGTGTCAGGTTGTCGGAGGAGGTATGTGTTGTTGCCGTGGAAACACAGACAGATGGGTGGAGACAACCTTCCTCTTAATGAGGAGTCAGAAGGTGTTTCAGGTAGAAGCTCTGAGGTGGAAACAGTTGGCGTGACCAAACCCCCCCCATCCTGTCCCGAGGGGGCCTCACACCCCCTCCTCTCTCTTCCAGTACGGCATCAAGAAGAAGGAGGAGAAGGAGGCGGAGGCGGCGGCAGCGATGGAGCAGGCGTCGGAGGGCAGCCTGACGCGGCCCAAGAAGGCGGTGCCCACCGGCTGCGGCGACGAGGAGGAGGAGGAGAGCATCGTGGACACGGTGATGAAGTTCATCCCCACCCCCCTGATGGATATGTTCAACAAGAAGTAACGGCGTGACCCCCATCCAGCCACACATCGCTCCGCCTACGACTCCGCCCACCCGTCGGCCCGTCTTCTCCGTGTTTGGACCTGAGCGGTGGCGTCCGGTCGGCCTCCCTTGGGGTGTGTCCGCTGGCGCACGCTGGGGGTGTTCCCTCCGCGTCTGACACCTGGAAGACGAGCCGACGCCCCCCTCATCCTCACCTCTGATTGGTTAACAGCCTCTGGATATTAAAGAGGATTATTTAGAGTAACATGTGACCAAGAGTATAAGCCATATTTTTATCCAATCATATCAGAGTTTAGACTTCCTGTTGTGTTCTTGATCTGTGATCAGCTGTACAGAAACCTGTCTGTCTGTCACACGCAGGGCGACGGGTTCACGTGTTGGTGTTCTTTACTTTAGCATGCAGTAACGTGACGTGACGTGACGTTCGCTCACGGGTCCATGTTTGAGGCCAACGCCGCTTCCCATTGGTTCAATCAATGTTTGTTCTGATTGGCTCAAAGCAGTGTGACTTCATTTAGGCTCATGATCGGTCGGCGACCCAAACCGTGTTGTGATCATACGTGAACAGACGTGACGATAGTGCAATATACCCGGTGTGAAGTTGTCCTGACGGGAACAACGTCCCGACTCAGCAATAACAGACAATCTTCATCGTTGTGTGTTCACGCTCTATCTGTGTTAGTCGTGTTAAAGACACAGACGTGTCGCCATAGCAACAGTGTAAATCCAACACTTTTGATTTAAATAGAGACGAGGGGGACTGATTTGTTCCACGTTGTAAAAACACGTTTCACGTTGCTTAAAACAGGAAGTAGAAGGAAATCAGTCGTCAGCACAGGAAGTGACACGAGGCAACTTTTGACCCGAACCCAACGGCACAAATTTACACGGAAGGAATCACGTTTTCCAGTCTTTCCAAACATTCCAGAGATTCCAGACATTCCACCAGACGCTTCGCTAATGCTAAACGTGACGCAGAAGCGAGTCTGTTAGCCTAGCCTACTACTGCATCACTAGTAGACACAGAAATATTAATATATTAAAGAATCATTTAAAGCTCATCAAACTCATGATGCTGCTAATGAAGCTAGCTAAACGCTACATCTAAACCTGTTCCTGTTAGCGCTGCTTCGTGAGCTCAGAGTCCTGGTGGAGATAGTTAGACCACCTCTTGTAATCTGAATGTGCTTCTGAACGGCTAATGCTAGCCAGCTTTCAAACAGTGTGTTAGCTTAAAAGTTAGCGCCTGAAGTTTACTGTCGTGGTGCCGCACAGACAACCATCAGAGCAGTCGTCCAATCAAACCAGTCGTCCAATCAAACCAGTCGTCCAATCAAACCAAAGACTCGTGTTGGCGTCCATCCACTCACACAGGAAGTGTCGTTCTATCTTGATTTGAGATTCTCAGGTGTTATTTAGGTAGAACCCAAACCCACACGTCGTCTTAGCATCGCTAGCCTTCTCTGACAAAACCTGACCAATCTCCTTCCCGGCAACGCCAACCTCCTGCTGGGGCCAATGATATTCCAGAAGCTACGGTTACTGCCCAGTCCGCCCAGCGCGACGCGTTCTTAGTAAATATTAACATTAATGTCATCACGAACATCCTCCACCATCAGACCCTCCCTCAGCTCCATCAGACCCTCCATCAGACCCTCCCTCAGCTCCATCAGACCCTCCCTCAGCTCCATCAGACCCTCCCTCAGCTCCATCAGACCCTCCCTCAGCTCCATCAGACCCTCCCTCAGCTCCATCAGACCCTCCATCAGCTCCATCAGACCCTCCCTCAGCTCCATCAGACCCTCCCTCAGCTCCATCAGACCCTCCCTCAGCTCCATCAGACCCTCCATCAGCTCCATCAGACCCTCCATCAGCTCCATCAGACCCTCCATCAGCTCCATCAGACCCTCCCTCAGCTCCATCAGACCCTCCACCATCAGACCCTCCATCATCTCCATCAGACCCTCCCTCAGCTCCATCAGACCCTCCCTCAGCTCCATCAGATCCTCCATCAGCTCCATCAGACCCTCCATCAGCTCCATCAGACCCTCCCTCAGCTCCATCAGACCCTCCATCAGCTCCATCAGACCCTCCCTCAGCTCCATCAGACCCTCCATCAGCTCCATCAGACCCACCATCAGCTCCATCAGACCCTCCATCAGCTCCATCAGACCCTCCCTCAGCTCCATCAGACCCTCCCTCAGCTCCATCAGACCCTCCATCAGCTCCATCAGACCCACCATCAGCTCCATCAGACCCTCCCTCAGCTCCATCAGACCCTCCATCAGCTCCATCAGACCCTCCATCAGCTCCATCAGACCCTCCCTCAGCTCCATCAGACCCTCCCTCAGCTCCATCAGACCCTCCATCAGCTCCATCAGACCCTCCCTCAGCTCCATCAGACCCTCCATCAGCTCCATCAGACCCTCCACCATCAGACCCTCCATCAGCTCCATCAGACCCTCCCTCAGCTCCATCAGACCCTCCATCAGCTCCATCAGACCCTCCCTCAGCTCCATCAGACCCTCCATCAGCTCCATCAGACCCTCCATCAGCTCCATCAGACCCACCATCAGCTCCATCAGACCCTCCATCAGCTCCATCAGACCCTCCATCAGCTCCTAAATGCCAGGATGACGGCGCTCCAAACGCTTCCAGGCCACTGCACCAACAAAACTACCCAGTTCCTGGTGGACCTGGTGGTCCTGGTGCTGCTGGTGGTCCAGGTGGTCCTGGTACTGCTGGTGGTCCTGGTGGTGCTGGTGGTCCTGGTACTGCTGGTGGTCCAGGTGGTGCTGGTGGTGCTGGTGATCCAGGTGGTGCTGGTGGTCCTGGTGGTCCAGGTGGTGCTGGTACTGCTGGTGGTCCTGGTGGTCCAGGTGGTGCTGGTGGTCCAGGTGGTGCTGGTACTGCTGGTGGTCCTGGTGGTCCAGGTGGTGCTGGTGGTCCTTTTGGTGCTGGTGGTCCTGGTGGTCCTGGTTGTCCTGGTGACCACCAGGACCTGGTGGTCACCAGGACAACCAGTGGTCCTGATGGAGCGTTTGCTGGAAGCGGCTCATCTGTGGTGATGCTAAACTGCCTGAATGGTTCTAACGAGCTCCTTTGATGTTCGTCTCGTCCTCGGTCCGTTCTCCGGTGTCATGTTGGTGTCCCCCCCCCGTCTGGTCCGTAGCGTCCCGTCCCGGTGGGGTAATGTTTTAATATTCTGTGCTTTCTTCCTCCCTGTTGTTTGCATGCTGGTGGCGTGTCGTCTCCGTGTTCAGAGCTCCACCTGTTAGCATGTTAGCTCCACCTGTTAGCCTCACCGTTAGCCTCACCGTTAGCCTCACTGCATGCCGTTGGACAGATGTCCTGTCTGTAAATGGAATCACCAAACACTGAATAAAGTGATTTCATACAATTTCTGCTTGTCTTGTGTTTCTGCATGCGAGCTGCGGCTGGAATGCGTTTCCTGATGGGGGGGGGCGTCATGGCCGACGCGTGACCGTGTGCATCACGTGCTGCTGCTGCCATCAGTCAATCCTACGTCTCACTGATTTGTTTCTCTCTGGATGAGAGCGAACAGCGCTGCAAACACTCGACGCCGTGTCTCCCGTCCTGATTGGAGGGTTTCTCTGAAGCTCCGCCGGGACATGAAAGCAATGCAAACAGCCTCTCTCTGGCGGCCCTGGGGCCCCGAGTGCTGCTGTGATTTCTGCACCAACAAACCTTTTACATGGAGAGGATGGAGCGACGCCAGCAGAGGATTACTGGCAGCGACTTCAGAGCCGATCCCCGCTTCAAACCAAAGACCCTCATTGTGTGACTTCTGGCTTCTTAAATGATCCACCTTCAAGGGGCTGCTGCCCCCCCCTCCTTTATTTACCTTCAGCTCATTCATCACCAGAATCCACTTTCAACGCGTCGCTGCCAGATCCTGTTTGCAGAGTAGCTCAAAGATGAACGGCTTGTTTTTTATGAATAATTGAACATAACAATTTATTTAGAGAGGCAGCCGGCGCATGAAGGAGTGTTCCCTTCACTGGGTGGTGTGCCGTCACGCTCCAATGAGCTCATGTGCTTTAGACCTGGGGGGAAGGGGGGGAGCATCTTTCTCACTGTGTTGCAACAGATGTTGATTTACGCTCCGTGAGCTCCGAGGAAACGCCGGCGTCTGACACTCACGTTATTCACCAGGAGCTAAAGCAGAGGCAGAGCGTCAGAACCAGAACCCTAGACCTAACCCAAACCCTAAACCTAACCCTAAACCTAACCCTAACCAGTGGCAGAGCATCAATACTGTAGCTATAACCAACCCTAACCCTAACCAGTCCAGTCTGTGCTCTAACCACTGGTTTCTCTCCGTTGAACTGGTTCAGGTTCTGGTCTTCTCAGAGCTCTGCAGGCTCCCTGTGAATCGATGCCATTAGCATTCATACTCTGAGCTAGCCTTTTCAGACACGCCGTCTTTGTTCTCTCTGAAAGCCGCTCGGTCTTCTGGAGGCGTTGGCTCCGCTGGTGTCCTGCAGACGCTCTGCAGTCGATGTCAATTACCCAGCATGCACTGGGCAGCGAACCCACCGCCAGCCGGTCCGCTCAGCTGAACAGAGGAGTCTGGTCCTCGAAGGCGGACAGGCTGGTTTATTTTTGGAGGATGTGGACAGAAGTCTGGAACGACTGAAGGAACGACTGTTGTGTTAGACCGACTGAAGGAATGACTGCTGTGTTAGACCGACTGTAGAACGACTGTTGTGTTAGACCGACTGAAGGAATGACTGTTGTGTTAGACCGACTGTAGAACGACTGTTGTGTTAGACCGACTGTAGAACGACTGTTGTGTTAGACCGACTGAAGGAACGACTGTTGTGTTAGACCGACTGAAGGAACGACTGTTGTGTTAGACCGACTGTAGAACGACTGTTGTGTTAGACCGACTGAAGGAATGACTGTTCTGTTAGACCGACTGTAGAACGACTGTTGTGTTAGACCGACTGAAGGAACGACTGTTGTGTTAGACCGACTGAAGGAACGACTGTTGTGTTAGACCGACCGAAGGAACAACTGTTGTGTTAGACCGACTGAAGGAACGACTGTTCTGTTAGACCGACTGTAGAACGACTGTTGTGTTAGACCGACTGAAGGAACGACTGTTGTGTTAGACCGACCGAAGGAACGACTGTTGTGTTAGACCGACCGAAGGAACAACTGTTCTGTTAGACCGACTGAAGGAACGACTGTTGTGTTAGACCGACTGTAGAACGACTGTTGTGTTAGACCAACTGTAGAACGACTGTTGTGTTAGACCGACTGTAGAACGACTGTTGTGTTAGACCGACTGTAGAACGACTGTTGTGTTAGACCGACTGAAGGAACAACTGTTCTGTTAGACCGACTGAAGGAACGACTGTTGTGTTAGACCGACTGAAGGAACAACTGTTCTGTTAGACCGACTGAAGGAACGACTGTTGTGTTAGACCGACTGTAGAACGACTGTTGTGTTAGACCGACTGTAGAACGACTGTTGTGTTAGACCGACTGTAGAACGACTGTTGTGTTAGACCGACTGTAGAACGACTGTTCTGTTAGACCGACTGAAGGAACGACTGTTGTGTTAGACCGACTGTAGAACGACTGTTCTGTTAGACCGACTGAAGGAACGACTGTTGTGTTAGACCGACTGAAGGAACGACTGTTGTGTTAGACCGACTGTAGAACGACTGTTGTGTTAGACCGACTGTAGAACGACTGTTGTGTTAGACCGACTGTAGAACGACTGTTGTGTTAGACCGACTGTAGAACGACTGTTGTGTTAGACCGACTGAAGGAACAACTGTTCTGTTAGACCGACTGAAGGAACGACTGTTGTGTTAGACCGACTGTAGAACGACTGTTGTGTTAGACCGACTGAAGGAACGACTGTTGTGTTAGACCGACTGAAGGAACGACTGTTGTGTTAGACCGACTGAAGGAACAACTGTTCTGTTAGACCGACTGTAGAACGACTGTTGTGTTAGACCGACTGTAGAACGACTGTTGTGTTAGACCGACTGTAGAACGACTGTTGTGTTAGACCGACTGTAGAACGACTGTTGTGTTAGACCGACTGTAGAACGACTGTTGTGTTAGACCGACTGTAGAACGACTGTTGTGTTAGACCGACTGTAGAACGACTGTTGTGTTAGACCGACTGTAGAACGACTGTTGTGTTAGACCGACTGTAGAACGACTGTTGTGTTAGACCGACTGAAGGAACAACTGTTCTGTTAGACCGACTGAAGGAACGACTGTTGTGTTAGACCGACTGTAGAACGACTGTTGTGTTAGACCGACTGAAGGAACGACTGTTGTGTTAGACCGACTGAAGGAACGACTGTTGTGTTAGACCGACTGAAGGAACAACTGTTCTGTTAGACCGACTGTAGAACGACTGTTGTGTTAGACCGACTGTAGAACGACTGTTGTGTTAGACCGACTGTAGAACGACTGTTGTGTTAGACCGACTGTAGAACGACTGTTGTGTTAGACCGACTGTAGAACGACTGTTGTGTTAGACCGACTGTAGAACGACTGTTGTGTTAGACCGACTGTAGAACGACTGTTGTGTTAGACCGACTGTAGAACAACTGTTCTGTCTGGGGGGGGGGCTATCACCGGCCCGTTTAATGAATAAAAATCGCCCTGAGAGCGACTGAAGGACGGGGGGGGGCCCTGCCGACCTCCTGGCCTATTATACGGCGTTTAATTTGAGCTCGGGACTCCGATGGGACGCTCCTCCATTTCAGCGCGTTCAAAGGAGCAAATGGATGGGGGGGGGTGAGGAGCGCTGCTGACCTCCATTAGTGCTGGGGGGCCCACCCAGGTGATGAAGATCCGTCTCTGAGCTTCATCCTGCAGTCAGGAGCAGCTGGGCTGTGACTACTTCCTGTTCCTCCGGATTGAAGGGAATAAACAGGAAGTTTGGCTCCGTCTATAAATAGAAACACTTCCTGCATCGCGCCGTTCCTACAGGTGTGAAGAGACACCATCACTGCATCATCAAGCCCAGATTATTAATAGAGATATGATTTAGAGACTAACGCATTCAGATTATTATAGATACGACTAACGCATTCAGATTATTATAGATACGACTAACGCATTCAGATTATTAAATACGACTAACGCATTCAGATTATTAAATACGACTAATGCATTCAGATTATTAAATACGACTAACGCATTCAGATTATTAAATACGACTAACGCATTCAGATTATTATAGATACGACTAACGCATTCAGATTATTAAATACGACTAACGCATTCAGATTATTAAATACGACTAATGCATTCAGATTATTAAATACGACTAACGCATTCAGATTATTAAATACGACTAACGCATTCAGATTATTATAGATACGACAAACGCATTCAGATTATTAAATACGACTAACGCATTCGGATTATTAAATACGACTAACGCATTCAGATTATTAAATACGACTAACGCATTCAGATTATTATAGTTACGACTAACGCATTCAGATTATTATAGATACGACAAACGCATTCAGATTATTAAATACGACTAACGCATTCGGATTATTAAATACGACTAACGCATTCAGATTATTAAATACGACTAACGCATTCAGATTATTATAGATACGACAAACGCATTCAGATTATTAAATACGACTAACGCATTCGGATTATTAAATACGACTAACGCATTCAGATTATTAAATACGACTAACGCATTCAGATTATTATAGATACGACAAACGCATTCAGATTATTAAATACGACTAACGCATTCGGATTATTAAATACGACTAACGCATTCAGATTATTAAATACGACTAACGCATTCAGATTATTATAGTTACGACTAACGCATTCAGATTATTATAGATACGACAAACGCATTCAGATTATTAAATACGACTAACGCATTCAGATTATTAAATACGACTAACGCATTCAGATTATTAAATACGACTAACGCATTCAGATTATTATAGATACGACAAACGCATTCAGATTATTAAATACGACTAAGGCATTCAGATTATTTGGTAACAGGAAGTCATTCTGAAACAGGCGGAGCTAACGGTGCTCCTTAGCGATGAGGCGTCGCCGTGGAGACGAGTTAAGCGCTCTGGTATCTAAATCCCTCTGATGGACGTCTGGGGGCCCCGGGGTCAAGGCCCCTGCCCCAATCCGCTCGTCTCCTCTTGTCCTGCGACCGTCTGAAAACCAATTACATCCAGGAGGCGTCTGATCGTCCCCGTTTAATTTAAGGAACTCGTTTGTTCCAGAGAGATTTATGCAAATGAGGTGTTTCTGCTTCAGACAGACGGCGCTTTGAAGTCCAAACGGGCGTCGCCACGTTTACTGGAGCTGGAAGAGGAGCTAATTTAATTTATCAGCCCCCCCACCGCCGCCCGGCAAAGCGCTTCAGTCAATTAGCTGGAGGGAGATAGTGTTAGCGCCGCGTTAGCGCCGCGTTAGCGCCGCCTTAGCACCGCGGCTACCTCCCTACAAACGTTCAGGCTCTCAGAACTTGAACCGGGTTCAGGAATGTGGATTGAAGCAGGACGGACCAATCAGAGCGGCTCTGGTGTGATGATGGATCCTCACCTGATCCAGGTGTCAGACGGACACAAACGCAGGACGGACCAATCAGGTCCCCCCAGAGCGACGCCACAAACCAGATGATGGACCTGAACCAGTGGAACCAGAACCAGAGGTGTGGGTGGGAACGTGTCGGGTGGGGTGGGGGTGGATCGGGGGTAAAGACGCTTCAGCAGCTCAACCGACGGTGTGGTGGAAGGAAGTGGAGATGGTTCTAATTGGGGGGTGGGGTGGGGGGGCAGAGGTGAGACAGGACATGAGATTAAACCCAGAGGGAACGAGGGGATTGGATGTTAGTGTGAACTCATTAGCATAAAGACGTGAGGGTCCACAACTTCCTGTTCCTGTCATGGGAGGGGGGGGGGTTGCTGTTTCCAGAACCCCCTCCAGAACCACGGGGGGTGGGGGGGGACAGGGTCTAGTGTGGGACCCTCCAGGTGAGTTTCTACTCTTTGCTAGGTGACGTGCTGCTATTGGCTCCATCAGTCGGAGGGCGGGGGGCGGAGCCTCCTGCTCAGACGCCTCGCTGCCCCCCGGTGGTCGAGTCCGTGTCAGCACAGAGGGCAGAATCCGTTCAACACGCTCCTTAAGATGCAGCCACTTCCTGTCGGTAGCGACGTGTTACCATGACGACAGAGCTGTAGTCTTTCTGCACGCTGTTCCCTGATGAAGACGGGCCTTCTGGGTATTTAATGGACGCGTGGAGCTGAACCTCATTGGCTGCTGCTGAGCGCCGCGTTCCATTTCTGAGGCCTTAAACAGTTCATCCTGATTATTGTGATTATGAACAACGGATGTAATTAAAGCTGCAGCGACGGTAATAATATAATCTCTGCTGCACGCCTCTGGATTAACGCTGCAACACCACGGCTCAGTCACATGATCTGAAGGCGGCGCCTCGCTTCACGTGTGGAACTTCATTCACAGTTCTGGTGGTTCTGTCAGAACACACACGGAACACACACACAACACACACGGAACACATGTCTTAATCTGTTGACTCACAAAATTCAGATTAATTTATTGTTTTAACTTTTTGTAAAAACAGAAAACATTTCCCTCCAGATTAAAACATTTCCCTCCAGATTAAAACATTTCCCTCCAGATTAAAACATTTCCCTCCAGATTAAAACATTCCCCTTCAGATTAAAACATTTCCCTCCAGATTAAAACATTCCCCTCCAGATTAAAACATTCCCCTCCAGATTAAAACATTACCCTCCAGATTAAAACATTTCCCTCCAGATTAAAACATTTCCCTCCAGATTAAAACATTTCCCTCCAGATTAAAACATTTCCCTCCAGATTAAAACATTTCCCTTCAGATTAAAACATTTCCCTCCAGATTAAAACATTTCCCTCCAGATTAAAACATTTCCCTCCAGATTAAAACATTTCCCTCCAGATTAAAACATTTCCCTCCAGATTAAAACATTCCCCTTCAGATTAAAACATTTCCCTCCAGATTAAAACATTCCCCTTCAGATTAAAACATTTCCCTCCAGATTAAAACATTTCCCTCCAGATTAAAACATTCCCCTCCAGATTAAAACATTTCCCTCCAGATTAAAACATTCCCCTTCAGATTAAAACATTTCCCTTCGGATTAAAACATTTCCCTCCAGATTAAAACATTTCCCTCCAGATTAAAACATTCCCCTTCAGATTAAAACATTTCCCTCCAGATTAAAACATTCCCCTTCAGATTAAAACATTTCCCTCCAGATTAAAACATTTACCTCCAGATTAAAACATTCCCCTCCAGATTAAAACATTTCCCTCCAGATTAAAACATTTCCCTCCAGATTAAAACATTTCCCTCCAGATTAAAACATTTCCCTCCAGATTAAAACATTTCCCTTCAGATTAAAACATTTCCCTCCAGATTAAAACATTTCCCTCCAGATTAAAACATTTCCCTCCAGATTAAAACATTTCCCTCCAGATTAAAACATTTCCCTTCAGATTAAAACATTTCCCTTCAGATTAAAACATTTCCCTCCAGATTAAAACATTTCCCTCCAGATTAAAACATTTCCCTCCAGATTAAAACATTTCCCTCCAGATTAAAACATTTCCCTCCAGATTAAAACATTTCCCTCCAGATTAAATGACATTAACTCTCATTAACGGACATTAACGGATGAAGATCTTTAAACGTCTCATTGAATCTAATGTTTATTATTTCTAGTCTTCATCAGAATAAAGAAACGTTCTCGTGTCGTCGTTCTTGTGATTTCTGTGGCGTGTTCTAATCTGGCGGGGGTTTGATCCAATCACAGTCCTTTGAGGATTATCTTAATGGCGTTAAAATCTTTTCCCGCCCACTGACGCCATCATGACACCATCATCAGCGTGAAGCAGAAACTATTAACCCTCATGAACCACAGAACGTCTGGTTTATGGCTCCGCCTCCTCAAATAGTTCCTCCATCATCACGCCGTCCTGAGGACACGCCTCCTCCATCAGGACACACCTCCTCCATCATCACGCCGTCCTGAGGTAAAACCTACATCAAAGTCACACCTCAGGTGGGAGGGGCTCCATGTTGGCCTACTGAAAGCCCCCCCAGGAAAGAGGAGAAATCAATTATTCAGCAGACGGCTGCAGTGGAAGCCACGCCCACTGCTGAGCGCCCCAGTTCCCTGGATCACCCCAGAAATCGAGCCACGCCCACTCCTCCAGTCCTGCATCGATCCTTCTCCTCCAGGTGTACAGGTGTGCAATCATCAGCTCCGCCTCCTCACCTGTGCCCCGCCCACTCCTCTCAGTGTTCATTGGGTCTTCCTCACCTCCCTTATTGTTTATTCCCAGTGATGATGTCATAGAATCAGTGATGATGTCATCAGAATCTAATCCTGAATGTTTATTCCAGATGAAGGTGGTGACGACGGCCCAACACATGAAAAACCCTGAAGATCAAAGCCACTTCCTGTCCGTCAAAGGGTGGCGACAGAATTCAGAGGTGACATTCAGGAATGAGAGGAGCCTCGTTCTCATCTACCCAGAATGCTTTGCACCGGGTGTCACACTCAGACAGGAGGCTTCAATTATTCATGAGGCCGTGAGGAGATAATGAGGAAGAGATGAATGATCAGAACCTTCATCTTCATCACTTTGTCCCCATCAATAATGAACCAACCCCCCCAGAGGCGTTCGGGCAGGGGGAAATTAAGGCCCCGCCACCTCCAAGTGTGTGTGTCAAGTGTGTGTGTGTCAAGTGTGTGTGTTGTGTTAAGTGTGTGTGTTGTGTTGTCAAGTGTGTGTTGTGTTGTTAAATGTGTGTGTCGTGTTGTCAAGTGTGTGTGTGTCAAGTGTGTGTGTTGTGAAGTGTGTGTGTGTCGTGTTGTCAAGCGTGTGTGTCGTGTTGTGAAGTGTGTGTCGTGTTGTGAAGTGTGTGTGTCGTGTTGTGAAGTGTGTGTGTCGTGTTGTGAAGTGTGTGTGTGTGTGTGTGTCATTGTTGTTGGTTCCTGTGGCGTCTGGTGGAGTTCCTCCTTCAGGGTTAGGTTAGGGTTAGGTTAGGTTAGGTTAGGGTTAGGTTAGGTTAGGTTAGGTTTAGGTTAGGGTTAGGTTAGGGTTAGGTTAGGGTTAGGTTAGGGTCAGGTTAGGGTTAGGTTAGGTTAGGGTCAGGTTAGGGTTAGGTTAGGTTAGGGTTAGGTTAGGGTCAGGTTAGGTTAGGGTCAGGTTAGGGTTAGGTTAGGTTAGGTTAGGGTTAGGTTAGGTTAGGGTCAGGTTAGGTTAGGGTTAGGTTAGGTTAGGGTTAGGTTAGGTTAGGGTTAGGTTAGGGTTAGGTTAGGTTAGATTTAGGTTAGGGTTAGGTTTAGGTTAGGTTAGGGTTAGGTTAGGTTAGGTTTAGGTTTACGTTAGGTTAGGGTTAGGTTAGGTTAGGTTAGGGTTAGGTTAGGGTTAGGTTAGGTTAGGGTTAGGTTAGGGTCAGGTTAGGGTTAGGTTAGGGTTAGGTTAGGGTTAGGTCAGGTTAGGTTAGGGTCAGGTTAGGTTAGGGTTAGGTTAGGTTAGGGTTAGGTTAGGTTAGGGTTAGGTTAGGGTTAGGTTAGGGTTAAGTTAGGTTAGGGTCAGGTTAGGTTAGGGTTAGGTTAGGTTAGGTTAGGGTTAGGTTAGGTTAGGGTTAGGTTAGGTTAGGGTTAGGTTAGGTTAGGGTTAGGTTAGGGTGAGGTTAGGTTAGGTTTAGGTTTAGGTTAGGTTAGGTTAGGGTTAGGTTAGGGTTAGGTTAGGTTAGGGTCAGGTTAGGGTTAGGTTAGGTTAGGTTCGGGTTAGGGTTAGGTTAGGTTAGGGTTAGGTTAGGTTAGGGTTAGGTTAGGGTTAGGTTCGGGTTAGGTTAGGTTAGGGTTAGGTTAGGTTAGGGTTAGGTTAGGTTAGGTTAGGGTTAGGTTAGGGTTAGGTTAGGTTAGGGTTAGGTTAGGGTGAGGTTAGGTTAGGTTTAGGTTAGGTTAGGTTAGGTTAGGGTCAGGTTAGGGTTAGGTTAGGTTAGGGTCAGGTTAGGGTTAGGTTAGGTTAGGTTAGGTTTGGGTTAGGTTAGGTTAGGTTAGGGTTAGGGTTAGGTTAGGGTCAGGTTAGGTTAGGGTTAGGTTAGGTTAGGGTTAGGTTAGGTTAGGGTTAGGTTAGGTTAGGGTTAGGTTAGGGTTAGGTTTAGGTTAGGTTAGGGTTAGGTTAGGGTGAGGTTAGGTTAGGGTTAGGTTAGGTTAGGTTTAGGTTTACGTTAGGTTAGGGTTAGGTTAGGTTAGGGTTAGGTTAGGGTTAGGTTAGGTTAGGGTTAGGTTAGGTTAGGGTCAGGTTAGGGTTAGGTTAGGGTTAGGTTAGGGTTAGGTTAGGTTAGGGTCAGGTTAGGTTAGGTTAGGTTAGGGTTAGGTTAGGTTAGGGTTAGGTTAGGTTAGGGTTAGGTTAGGTTAAGGTTAGGTTAGGGTCAGGTTAGGTTAGGGTTAGGTTAGGTTAGGGTCAGGTTAGGTTAGGGTTAGGTTAGGTTAGGGTTAGGTTAGGGTTAGGTTAGGTTAGGGTCAGGTTAGGTTAGGGTTAGGTTAGGTTAGGGTTAGGTTAGGGTGAGGTTAGGTTAGGTTAGGTTAGGGTTAGGTAAGGGTTAGGTTAGGTTAGGGTCGGGTTAGGGTTAGGTTAGGTTAGGTTCGGGTTAGGTTAGGTTAGGGTTAGGTTAGGGTCAGGTTAGGTTAGGTTAGGGTTAGGTTAGGTTAGGGTTAGGTTAGGGTTAGGTTAGGTTAGGGTTAGGTTAGGGTTAGGTTTAGGTTAGGTTAGGGTTAGGTTAGGGTGAGGTTAGGTTAGGGTTAGGGTTAGGTTAGGTTAGGGTCAGGTTAGGGTTAGGTTAGGGTCAGGTTAGGTTAGGTTAGGGTCAGGTTAGGTTAGGTTAGGGTTAGGTTAGGTTAGGTTAGGGTTAGGTTAGGTTAGGGTTAGGTTAGGGTTAGGTTAGGGTCAGGTTAGGTTAGGGTTAGGTTAGGTTAGGGTTAGGTTAGGTTAGGGTTAGGTTAGGGTTAGGTTAGGGTTAGGTTAGGGTGAGGTTAGGTTTAGGTTTAGGTTAGGTTAGGTTAGGGTTAGGTTAGGTTAGGGTTAGGTTAGGTTAGGGTTAGGTTAGGGTGAGGTTAGGTTAGGGTTAGGTTAGGTTTAGGTTTAGGTTAGGTTAGGGTTAGGTTAGGGTTAGGTTAGGTTAGGGTCAGGTTAGGGTTAGGTTAGGGTTAGGTTAGGTTAGGGTTAGGTTAGGTTTAGGTTTAGGTTAGGTTAGGGTTAGGTTAGGTTAGGGTTAGGTTAGGGTTAGGTTTGGGTTAGGTTAGGTCAGGGTTAGGTTAGGGTTAGGTTAGGGTTAGGTTAGGGTTAGGGTTAGGTTAGGGTTAGGGTTAGGGTTAGGTTAGGGTTAGGTTAGGGTTAGGTTAGGGTTAGGTTAGGTTAGGGTTAGGTTTAGGGTTAGGTTAGGGTTAGGTTAGGGTTCGGTTAGGTTAGGGTTAGGTTAGGGTTAGGTTAGGGTTAGGGTTAGGTTTAGGTTAGGTTAGGTTAGGGTTAGGTTTAGGTTAGGGTTAGGTTAGGGTTCGGTTAGGTTAGGGTTAGGTTAGGTTAGGGTTAGGTTAGGTTTAGGTTAGGGTTAGGTTAGGGTTAGGGTTAGGTTAGGTTAGGGTTAGGTTAGGTTTAGGTTAGGTTAGGGTTAGGTTAGGTTTAGGTTAGGTTAGGGTTAGGTTAGGGTTAGGCTAGGTTTAGGTTAGGTGAGGTTAGGGTTAGGTTAGGTTAGGGTTGGGGGTGTGTGGCTAAGGGGGGGTGCGGCTGAGGGGGGGTATGGCTGAGGGGGTGTGTGGCTGAGGGGGGGTGCGGCTGAGGGGGGGTATGGCTGAGGGGGGGTGCGGCTGAGGGGGGGGATGGCTGAGGGGGGGTATGGCTGAGGGGGGATATGGCTGGGGGGGGTATGGCTGAGGGAGTGTGTGGCTGAGGGGGGGTATGGCTGAGGCGGGGTATGGCTAAGGGGGGGTGCGGCTGAGGGCGGGTATGGCTGAGGGAGTGTGTGGCTAAGGGGGGGTATGGCTGAGGGGGGGCATAGCTGAGGGGGGATATGGCTAAGGGGGGGTATGGCTGAGGGGGTTGTGGATTTAAATTTTAATGTGTTCATCAGGATCCTACAATAGTTTGAGAGCTTCAGGCTGTCTGCCCCCCCCAGGAGTCGTCTTTCTTCTCCTTCCTCTCCTGAACACAGTATCAGCCGGGGGGGGGGGGAGTAGTGGCGGAAGGGGTTGGGGGGGGGGTTGTTCTGCCTCGTCTTTGTCCTGTTAAATAAGGTCAGAAAAGTTTTTCCTGGGGGGGCAGAACCAGGAAGTAACGGGGGGGCCTCATTGGTGGTGGGTCTGTCATTGGTGGGGGGTCTCTCATTGGTGGGGAGCCGCAATCAATCAGCTGCTCTGATGTGAGGGGGGGCGACCCAATCCTGAGTGGATTAGATTCACGACACGTTCTGGAGCTGAGCCCCCCCTGACAGGTTCATTCCATCTGATCTGACCCCCCACACCCGCTTAGCACCCCCCACACCCCCCATCTGGAGAACCCTTACAAGCAGGACGTGTTTGTAATCACAGATTTACACACACACACACACACACACACACACACACACACACACACACACACACACACACACGGGGGCGGTGTCTCCAGTGACGACGTCCCATCCATCAGGTCGGGGGTCTTGTGGGGGCGTGGCCTCCTGCCAGCAGAAATGTTTTGATGACACGGGTTTAAGGAAGAGAAGACAGGGCGGAGTCATCCTGGGGCGGGTCTGCACTGGTTCTGGTCTGGTTCTGGTCTGGTTCTGGTTCTGGTCTGGTTCTGGTCTGGTTCTGGTCTGGTTCTGGTTCTGGTCTGGTTCTGGTTCTGGTCTGGTTCTGGTCGGTAACCAGGAGGATCAGGAGGAGGCGTTCGTGTTCATGAAGCGGCGCAGGAGGAGGAGTGTTCTCTGTGTTCTGTGTGTGGGTGGGGTGACGTGTGGCCCCTGAGGGCCCCGCAGCTGTTAGCATTAGCATCAATCCAGCAGCAGAACTTCCTGCAGGAGCCGGATGCTGATTGGACCAGAGAAGCACCCGCATCAAAGACCACGCCTCCTGTTGCCCCTCTGGAGGAGCAGTTTTTCACCACACCTCCTGCTGCCCTTCTGCTGGGGCAGTTGTTGCTAATGCCTCCTGCTGCCCCTCTGCGGGGCAGTTGTTGCTGATGCCTCCTGCTGCCCCTCTGCGGGGCAGTTGTTGCTGATGCCTCCTGTTGCCTCTCTGCGGGCAGTTGTTGCTGATGCCTCCTGTTGCCCCTCTGCGTGGCAGTTGTTGCTGATGCCTCCTGTTGCCTCTCTGCGGGCAGTTGTTGCTGATGCCTCCTGTTGCCCCTCTGCGGGGCAGTTGTTGCTGATGCCTCCTGTTGCCCCTCTGCGGGGCAGTTGTTGTTGATGCCTCCTGTTGCCTCTCTGCGGGCAGTTGTTGCTGATGCCTCCTGTTGCCCCTCTGCGGGGCAGTTGTTGCTGATGCCTCCTGTTGCCCCTCTGCGGGGCAGTTGTTGTTGATGCCTCCTGTTGCCTCTCTGCGGGCAGTTGTTGCTGATGCCTCCTGTTGCCCCTCTGCGGGGCAGTTGTTGTTGATGCCTCCTCATTCACAGCTGATGGGGTAACTGGAGCTGCTGACGCTCGGCTCTGCTTGTCACGAGCACTGGGAACTAATTTGCCCCCCCTGCTGATGATGATGGGGTGGGGGGCACTGAGGACCTGATTATGACAGCACATTAGCACATTAGCGCTAGCGGCTAGCGCCCAGAGCTACTTCATTAGCGGTTATTAAACGTGCTGAAACCATGGCGACGCAGACGGAACCTCGTCAGCGAATCAGATCATTGAAACATTCAGGGACAAACCTGAGAGGAGGAATCTGCAAAAATACAATTCATCTGGTTATTTTTATTAACATGTTAATATAACAGACTTCACACCTTCATCACATCAACATCCCATAATAATAAAGGGCTGACGGGTAGAAGACATTAGGTTTGTGAAATTCCCCCACAACCAACAGACGTCTCTCATGACAACATGTCGTCAACAAACTCAAACATTAAATGTCTTCAACCAGTTCACACATTGACTTTTGACAGACGTTCATACTCTTATCCACTTCCAGACATTAGCCTCGTCCCAGATAGAACCTAGAGCAGAACCGTGTTCACATTGTTCCAGGAACAACTAGGTTTGTTCACATCAGAGATGTCAGACAGGAAGTTGACCTCACCAGTGTTCTCCACAAGAACACAATGATCACATGAACCTCTTTCAGCAGACAGACAGAGTTGATCCAAGAATTAACCCGTTTGTCACACTTTAACAGTTAAACATTCATGATCTCATCAACAGATATCAACATCATCTGTAAAGTCTCAAACTGAATGTTATCCCTCCAAACACAAATCCAGGTTTTTCTTCATTAGTCCATGTTTCTGACATTGATGATGTTCAATGGTTTTTCAACTGTTCTATGGAATCCTTGATGTGTCCAACGCTGTTGTAGAGCTCCACTATTGAAGGGATTCTGTTGGACTGATCTTTGGTGGAGTAACAACTCTTGTCCGTCTTTATTGATCGTATTTCACCAACTCCTCTGCACTCCTGATCACCATTGTTTTCATCTGGTCTGGAGAAAGCCCCTTTGTTCTGATGAAGATCCTGCAGGTGTTGGTCCAGGTGTTGGTCCAGGTGCTGGTCCAGGTGTTGGTCCAGGTGCTGGTCCAGGTGCTGGTCCAGGTGTTGGTCCAGGTGTTGGTCCAGGTGTTGGTCCAGGTGTTGGTCCAGGTGTTGGTCCAGGTGCTGGTCCAGGTGTTGGTCCAGGTGTTGGTTCAGGTGCTGGTCCAGGTGTTGGTCCAGGTGTTGGTCCAGGTGTTGGTCCAGGTGCTGGTCCAGGTGTTGGTCCAGGTGTTGGTTCAGGTGTTGGTCCAGGTGTTGGTCCAGGTGTTGGTTCAGGTGCTGGTCCAGGTGCTGGTCCAGGTGTTGGTCCAGGTGTTGGTGCAGGTGCTGGTCCAGGTGTTGGTTCAGGTGCTGGTCCAGGTGTTGTCCAGGTGTTGGTCCAGGTGTTGGTCCAGGTGTTGGTCCAGGTGTTGGTCCAGGTGTTGGTCCAGGTGTTGGTTCAGGTGCTGGTCCAGGTGTTGGTCCAGGTGTTGGTCCAGGTGTTGGTCCAGGTGCTGGTCCAGGTGTTGGTCCAGGTGCTGGTCCAGGTGTTGGTCCAGGTGCTGGTCCAGGTGTTGGTCCAGGTGCTGGTCCAGGTGTTGGTCCAGGTGTTGGTTCAGGTGTTGGTCCAGGTGTTGGTCCAGGTGTTGGTTCAGGTGCTGATCCAGGTGCTGGTCCAGGTGTTGGTCCAGGTGTTGGTTCAGGTGCTGGTCCAGGTGTTGGTTCAGGTGCTGGTCCAGGTGTTGTCCAGGTGTTGGTCCAGGTGTTGGTCCAGGTGTTGGTCCAGGTGCTGGTCCAGGTGCTGGTCCAGGTGTTGGTCCAGGTGTTGGTTCAGGTGCTGGTCCAGGTGTTGGTCCAGGTGTTGGTCCAGGTGTTGGTCCAGGTGCTGGTCCAGGTGTTGGTCCAGGTGTTGGTTCAGGTGTTGGTCCAGGTGTTGGTTCAGGTGCTGATCCAGGTGCTGGTCCAGGTGTTGGTCCAGGTGTTGGTTCAGGTGCTGGTCCAGGTGTTGGTTCAGGTGCTGGTCCAGGTGTTGGTCCAGGTGTTGGTCCAGGTGTTGGTCCAGGTGCTGGTCCAGGTGTTGGTCCAGGTGTTGGTCCAGGTGTTGGTCCAGGTGTTGGTCCAGGTGTTGGTTCAGGTGCTGATCCAGGTGCTGGTCCAGGTGTTGGTCCAGGTGTTGGTTCAGGTGCTGGTCCAGGTGTTGGTTCAGGTGCTGGTCCAGGTGTTGGTCCAGGTGTTGGTCCAGGTGTTGGTCCAGGTGTTGGTCCAGGTGCTGGTCCAGGTGCTGGTCCAGGTGCTGGTCCAGTTGTTGTCCACCAGCCCATTCTTCTTCAGTTGTTGATCTTTTTTAGTGATATCAGCATCCTTTTAGTGAGATTCTCATCAATGTGGACATTTTTTCCAGTCAGCTTGAAGCCTTGTTTCAGGAGAACAATCTTGTGTTTAGATTGTTGAATTTTATCAGCACTGCAGGTGGTCTCCTACCCCCAGATGGTAGTGGGTAACATGTCTCCAGGTGGTCTGATCTATAGTTATCTCCAGATCCCTCAGTTGAGAACTTGTTGCTCCAGAGTCTGGATGTCAGCGCTGAGTTCAGGTCCCTCTCCTCTGGACACAGCATGTGTGTTAGTACGAAGCTTGGTTTTGATGTCAGTGATGATGTCATCATTCATACTAACGCTTTGTTCCAGATCCATTCTTTGTTGTTCCTGTTCTAAGACAACAATTCTTTGTTTTTCATCCACGTCTTTCTGCGTTTTCTTCATTTCGTCCCTCATCTCTCCCTCTACCACCTGTTTTAGCTTTTCTTCAAACTTATTATTAACGTCACTCCTTAACTTAACTCTTTAACTCTTTCATGGAAGAGACCATCTGGTCCAGAGTACCCTTCATGTTTTTGTTCCCATCCTCCTCCAATTTTCCGTTTCCTCATCCTTTTGCAGAGAATCAGTGAGATTCTGCATCCGTTTAGTTTTCTAACTACAATGACTAATGAAATATACTAACACAAGTACTAATACTAGTATTAATACTGATACTAACACTAGTATTAAGACCAACACTAGTACTAATACTAACACGACTACCAATACTAGCACTAATACTAATAAAACTAACACTAAACCTAGTACTAGTACGAACACTAGCTCTTATACTAGTATGAATACTAGGAGGCGGGGCTTCTGCTTTGACAGACAGGAGCCCAGAACGAGTGGAGATCAATGAGCCATGATTCTGGCTTCCTCTCATGAGGGGGTGGTGGTGGTGGTGGGGGGGCTGCGTTAAATCACATGGAGGTTTTATTGGAGGTTTTATTGGTTCTATTTGTTCCTCCTCTCAGCCGGTGTCGCGGTGGGAATCCTGTTTTTCTCCTTGAATAAACTAAAGCATCACTGTGGCTGTTTAATGTCCAATGAGAGCTCGTCTGTCTGCTCCAATCACCTCCTGGACCTCGTTAGATCTTCCTCTGTTACATCACTTCCTGTCTGCAGCTGGTGCTGAGACGCTGCTGGTCTCACCGCCGTAAAGAATCCTGTTTCACATGAAAGCAGCGTCCAGAGACCCGAACCCGGCCATCAATCTGGACCAATCAGCTCTGGTCCTGGAGGGACCAATCAGCTGCGGTCCTGGACGGACCAATCAGCTGCAGTCCTGTCTGGCAGCTGTTTCCTGCGGTCTGCAGGTCCACATTAGAGGAAATGAACGTCCATTAAGTCGCGTCACAAACAATTATGTTCAGCATCATCGCCTCTAATTGCATTCTGCCCGGCAACATCCTGCCCCCTCCTGCACCCCCCCACCATGAGAATCATGGCTCATTTGATCAGTGGGGCCCAGAATGATGGTTCTAAAAGCAGCCCCCCCCCCAGGGGGAGTGGGGGTTCTGGTGAGCTGAGTTCCATCGCTGGGACCTCTGGTGGTCTCTGTGTGAGGAAACGTTCAACAGGTGACGTCTGCGCTTAGCTAGTAGTTTAACTAGTAGCAGTGTAGTTTAACTGGTAGTAGCTTACTTTAACCGGTAGTAGTTTAGTTTAACCAGTTGTAATTTAGTTTAACTAGTGCCAATTTAGTTTAACTGGTACTAGTTTAGTTTAACTAGTAGTAGTTTAGTTTAACTGGTACTAGTTTAGTTTAACTAGTACTAGTTTAGTTTAACTAGTAGTAGTTTAGTTTAACTGGTACTAGTTTAGTTTAACTAGTGCTAGTTTAACTGGTAGTAGCTTATTTTAATGAGTGTTTAGTATTAACTAGTAGTAGTTTAGTTTAACCAATACTAGTTTAGTTTGACTAGTGTTCCAGCGTTGCAGGTGTCCTCTGGTCCTTAAAACACACGCTCTGCGTTGCGTCTCCCTGACGGCTCGTCACATTTCCCAGCATGCTCTCTGGTCCGTGGACCATCTGCTGCTGGACGAGTCGCTGGAACAGAACGTCTCTGATTGGCCGTCCCTCCGTCTATTAATGCAGAACCAGAAGTCGTCCTGCAGTGGGGGCTGAACAGCGTCTCCAAATAGAAGCTCCAGGATCCCTGAAGGCCCCCACCATCTGCATCGCCCCCCAGCACCCGCCAAAGGGGCGGGGCCTCATTAATGCAGCCCAGAATAGCCACGCATGCATTAATCATCTCATCTATATTTAATATCCAATCACCCCCCCCCCCCCACACACACACACACCCCTCCCCGATGCAAAGCAACAACACCAAGATGACTTGTTGTTCCACAAACACCTGTTGGTTCACCTGCTGTCGGGGTGAATCGACTCCGCCCCCTGGCTGTGGGCGTGGCAGTCAGGTGACATCACTGACCTCTCTGACGACCTCTGATCACTAACGACACACAGGAGTCACCATGGCAACGACACACAACAGGAGTCACCATGGTGTGGTGTCGTGGTGCTTGTGGGTAAATAATGGGGGGGGGTTCGTGGTGCTTGGGGGTAAATAACGAGGGGGGGGTTCGTGGTGCTTGGGGGTAAATAAAGAGAGGGGGGCCTCGGAGCGGATCAGTGCCGGAGGACTCTCCTTTGATCGGGGGGGGCCTTTCTGTTCCGACCCCTGCTTCCTTTCATGTTTCTTGTGAGGAGCCTTCAGAGGATTGAGGGATTAGCCCCCCCGCCGGTAGAGAGGGCTCTCATCTCAGAAAAACATCCGCGCTCGGCGCCCCCTCCCTGGGGAATTCCTCCTGGGGGGCTGACAAGCGGCAAACGAGACCTGACGAGCCGATCAGGATTTACGGAGCGTCTCGTTGATCTGGGATCAGCTCTGCTCACGTGTTCCCATGGCGACGCCTCACAAGGTGTGAAAGGTCCCCAGATCGTCTAAAGATGCACGTCCGCCAAGAAACAAACAATACGATCACTCAGGGAGGGGGTTAGGCGTGAGATCAGCTCCACTGTTTCCCTCCATCACCTCCACAGGGAAGCAGCGCTTCAGGCGGGTTCTTCTCGCCGCTGCCCCCTGTTGTCAGACGGCGCCAGCTCTCAGGAGGCCCAGGGGACAGGAAGCCGGGGTGTCAGGTGACCTCCAGGAGACGTCTGGAATGGACAGAGCTCCGACCCGCCATGTTCCACCGTGTGGTTCTACATCCCCGTGTGCGCCGGTGCGTTCAGGCTGAACGAATGAAGCGCACCCGATGCCGTTCACCGCCAGAGGTGAGTCGACCTCCTGCAGCCGATTACAGAGATAATGAGGGGGGGGCGTGTTCAGAAACCCCCCGGGTGAGCAGTGGAATACAAACCGCTGCTGGTAAAGGTAAAAGACAAAGCACCGCCCCCAGGACGAAAGACCACCCCTAGGACCTGTGGCGCCGCCCACCTCATCCAGCAGGGCGTCATTAATCATCAAGGAGCGCCAGGATCCACACTGCGTGTGAATGCACCTCATGAAATACACCACATGAAATACACACTGCGTGTGAATGCACCTCATGAAATACACCACATGAAATACACACTGCGTGTTAATACACCACATGAAATACACCACATGAAATACACACTGCGTGTTAATACACCACATGAAATACACTACATGAAATACACACTGCGTGTTAATACACCACATGAAATACACCACATGAAATACACACTGCGTGTTAATACACCACATGAAATACACACTGCGTGTTAATACACCACATGAAATACACACTGCGTGTGAATGCACCTCATGAAATACACCACATGAAATACACACTGCGTGTTAATACACCACATGAAATACACCACATGAAATACACACTGCGTGTTAATACACCACATGAAATACACACTGCTTGTTAATACACCACATGAAATAACACTGCGTGTTAATACACCACATGTAATACATCACATGAAATACACAACATGAAATACACACTGCGTGTTAATACACTGCATGAATTGCACACTGCGTGTGAAAGCACCACATTAAATACACACTGCGTGTTAATCTTCTTCTTTTCCTTTTGGCTTTTCCCTTCAGGGGTCGCCACAGCGAATCAACCGCCTCCATCTAACCCTGTCCTTTGCATCCTCTTCTCTCACACCAACTACCTTCATGTCCTCTTTCACTACATCCATAAACCTCCTCTTTGGTCTTCCTCTAGGCCTCCTGCCTGGCAGTTCAAAACTCAGCATCCTTCTACCAATATATTCACTATCTCTCCTCTGGACATGTCCAAACCATCTCAGTCTGGCCTCTCTGACTTTATCTCCAAAACCTCTAACATGTGCTGTCCCTCTGATGTACTCATTCCTGATCCTATCCTTCCTGGTCACTCCCAGAGAGAACCTCAGCATCTTCATCTCTGCTACCTCCAGCTCTGTCTCCTGTCTTTTCCTCAGTGACACTGTCTCTAGACCAAACAACATCGCTGGTCTCACCACAGTTTTGTACACCTTTCCTTTCATTTTAGCTGAAACTCTTCGATCACACATCACACCTGACACTTTTCTCCACCCATTCCATCCTGCCTGGACACGCTTCTTCACCTCTTTTCCCCACTCTCCATTGCTCTGGACTGTTGACCCCAAGTACTTAAAATCCTCCACCTTCTTGATCTCTTCTCCCTGTAACCTCACTCTTCCACTTGGGTCCCTCTCATTCACACACATGTACTCTGTCTTACTGCGGCTAACCTTCATTCCTCTCCTTTCCAGGGCAAACCTCCACCTCTCTAGCTTCTCCTCCACCTCGTCCCTACTCTCACTGCAGTTCACAATGTCATCTGCAAACATCATAGTCCATGGAGATTCCTGTCTAACCTCGTCTGTCAGCCTGTCCATCACCATAGCGAACAAGAAGGGGCTCAGAGCTGATCCCTGATGCAGTCCCACCTCCACCTTGAACTCCTCTGTCACACCTACAGCACACCTCACCACTGTCTTACAGTCCTCATACATGTCCTGCACCGCTCTAACATACTTCTCTGCCACTCCAGACTTCCTCATACAATACCACAGTTCCTCTCTGGGCACCCTGTCATAAGCTTTCTCCAGATCTACAAAAACACAATGCAGCTCCCTCTGGCCTTCTCTGTACTTCTCTATCAACATCCTCAAAGCAAATACTGCATCTGTAGTACTCTTTTTTGGCATGAAACCATACTGCTGCTCACAAATGCTCACTTCTGCCCTTAGTCTAGCTTCCACTACTCTTTCCCATAACTTCATTGTATGGCTCATCAGCTTTATTCCTCTGTAGTTGCCACAACTCTGCACATCTCCCTTGTTCTTAAAAATGGGCACCAGCACACTTCTCCTCCACTCCTCAGGCATCTTCTCACTATCTAAGATCCTGTTGAACAACCCAGTCAGAAACTCTACTGCCACCTCTCCTAGACACTTCCAAACCTCTACAGGTATATCATCAGGACCGACTGCCTTTCCACTCTTCATCCTCTTCAGTGCTCTCCTCACTTCATCCTGGCTAATCTTTGCTACATCCTGGTCCACAACAGTCACCTCTTCTAGTCTTTGTTCTCTCTCATTTTCCACGTTCATCAACTCCTCAAAGTACTCTTTCCATCTTCCCATCACACTGCTGGCACCTGTCAATAGACTTCCATCCCTATCCTTAATCACCCTAACCTGCTGCACGTCCTTCCCATCTCTATCTCTCTGTCTTGCCAGCCTGTATAGATCAGTCTCTCCCTCCTTACTGTCCAACCTAGCATACAAGTCATCATAAGCTTCTTGTTTGGCCTTTGCTACCTCTACCTTCACCTTACGCTGCATCTCCCTGTACTCCTGTCTACTCTCCTCAGTCCTCTCAGTGTCCCACTTCTTCTTAGCTAACCTCTTTCTTTGTATACACTCCTGTACCTCCTCATTCCACCACCAAGTCTCCTTATCTACTTTCCTTCCAGATGACACACCAAATACTCTCCTACCTGTCTCCCTGATCACATTAGCTGTAGTTATCCAGTCATCTGGAAGCACCTCCTGACCACCCAGAGCCTGTCTTAACTCCTTCCTAAAGGTCATGCAACACTCTTCCTTTTTTAGCTTCCACCATTTCGTCTTCTGCTCTGTCTTTGTCCTCTTCATCTTCCTCACCACCAGAGTCATCCTACACACCACCATTCTATGCTGTTTGGCTACACTCTCGCCTACCACTACTTTGCAGTCACTGATCTCCTTCAGGTTACATCGTCTACACAAGATGTAGTCTACCTGTGTGCTCCTACCACCACTCTTATAGGTCACCCTATGTTCCTGCCTCTTCTGGAAAAAAGTATTCACTACAGCCATTTCCATCCTTTTTGCAAAGTCAACTACCATCTGTCCTTCTGCGTTCCTCTCCTGGATACCAAACCTGCCCATCACTTCCTCATCACCTCTGTTACCTGCACCAACATGTCCATTGAAGTCTGCACCGATGACAACTCTCTCACTTCTAGGTATGCTCTGCATCACTTCATCAAAGTCCAACCAGAATTTCTCCTTCTCCTCCAGCTCACATCCTACCTGTGGGGCATACCCACTAACAACATTGAACATCACACCTTCTATTTCTAGCTTCAGACTCATCACTCTATCCGACACTCTTTTTACCTCCAGGACATTCCTAACAAACTCCTCCTTCAAGATAACTCCTACTCCATTTCTCTTCCTATCTACACCATGATAGAACAACTTGAACCCTGCTCCTAAACTTCTAGCCTTGCTACCTTTCCACCTGGTCTCCTGGACACACAGTATGTCTACCTTCCTCCTCTGCATCATGTCGACCAACTCTCTACCTTTTCCTGTCATAGTTCCAACATTCAACGTCCCTACTCTTAGTCCTATACTCTTGGTGCTCCTCTTCTCTTTCTTCGTGCGAACGCACTTTCCTCCTCTCCTTCTTCGACCAACAGTAATCCAATTTCCACCGGCGCCCTGTAGGTCAACAGCGCCGATGGCGGTCGTTGTTAACCCGGGCCTCGACCGATCCGGTATGGAAGTCATATGTTTGATTCGCATCTTTGATTTGGCAAAAGTTTTACGCCGGATGCCCTTCCTGACGCAACCCTCTGTATTTATCCGGGCTTGGGACCGGCACAATAAGACACTGGCTTGTGCCCTCTTGCGGCTACATTGCGTGTTAATACACCACATTAAATACACACTGCCTGTGAAAGCACCACATTAAATACACACTGCGTGTTAATACACCACATTAAATACACACTGCGTGTGAAAGCACCACATTAAATACACACTGCGTGTTAATACACCACATTAAATACACACTGCGTGTGAAAGCACCACATTAAATACACACTGCGTGTTAATACACCACATTAAATACACACTGCGTGCGAAAGCACCACATTAAATACACACTGCGTGTTAATACACCACATTAAATACACACTGCGTGAGAAAGCACCACATTAAATACACACTGCGTGTTAATACACCACATTAAATACACACTGCGTGTTAATACACCACATTAAATACACACTGCGTGTGAAAGCACCACATTAAATACACACTGCGTGTTAATACACCACATTAAATACACACTGCGTGTGAAAGCACCACATTAAATACACACTGCGTGTGAAAGCACCACATTAAATACACACTGCGTGTGAAAGCACCACATTAAATACACACTGCGTGTGAAAGCACCACATTAAATACACACTGCGTGTTAATACACCACATTAAATACACACTGCCTGTGAAAGCACCACATTAAATACACACTGCGTGTTAATACACCACATTAAATACACACTGCGTGTGAAAGCACCACATTAAATACACACTGCGTGTGAAAGCACCACATTAAATACACACTGCGTGTTAATACACCACATTAAATACACACTGCGTGTGAAAGCACCACATTAAATACACACTGCGTGTTAATACACCACATTAAATACACACTGCGTGTGAAAGCACCACATTAAATACACACTGCGTGTTAATACACCACATTAAATACACACTGCGTGCGAAAGCACCACATTAAATACACACTGCGTGTTAATACACCACATTAAATACACACTGCGTGTTAATACACCACATTAAATACACACTGCGTGTTAATACACCACATTAAATACACACTGCGTGTGAAAGCACCACATTAAATACACACTGCGTGTTAATACACCACATTAAATACACACTGCGTGTGAAAGCACCACATTAAATACACACTGCGTGTGAAAGCACCACATTAAATACACACTGCGTGTGAAATCACCACATTAAATACACACTGCGTGCGAAAGCACCACATTAAATACACACTGCGTGCGAAAGCACCACATTAAATACACACTGCGTGCGAAAGCACCACATTAAATACACACTGCGTGCGAAAGCACCACATTAAATACACACTGCGTGCGAAAGCACCACATTAAATACACACTGCGTGCGAAAGCACCACATTAAATACACACTGCGTGCGAAAGCACCACATTAAATACACACTGCGTGCGAAAGCACCACATTAAATACACACTGCGTGTGAAAGCACCACATTAAATACACACTGCGTGTTAATACACCACATTAAATACACACTGCGTGTTAATACACCACATTAAATACACACTGCGTGTTAATACACCACATTAAATACACACTGCGTGTGAAAGCACCACATTAAATACACACTGCGTGTTAATACACCACATTAAATACACACTGCGTGTGAAAGCACCACATTAAATACACACTGCGTGTGAAAGCACCACATTAAATACACACTGCGTGTGAAAGCACCACATTAAATACACACTGCGTGCGAAAGCACCACATTAAATACACACTGCGTGTTAATACACCACATTAAATACACACTGCGTGCGAAAGCACCACATTAAATACACACTGCGTGTGAAAGCACCACATTAAATACACACTGCGTGTGAAAGCACCACATTAAATACACACTGCGTGCGAATGCACCAAAAGCAGACCAGAGCTGCTATCAGGTGAAACAAACCTCAGGTGTCAGGTGAGAGGAGAGGAGAGTGAGTCCTGAATATCGAGGAGGAACCAGAAGCAGAGGCTGGAGACCAGGACCAGCTGGAGACCTGGACCAGCTGGAGACCTGGACCAGCTGGAGACCTGGACCAGCTGGAGACCTGGACCAGCTGGAGAACTGGACCAGCTGGAGATCAGGCCCGTTGACCACAGATTGGTGGCAGGTGTGAAGGGAGGCGGAGTGACAACCCTCCACAGGAAAGCCACGCCCAGAACAGAGACATGTTCCCACAGGAAACACAGGCCCTTCCAAAATAAAACGAGGAAACTAGCACAAACCGAAGTCAGGGCTTCAAAATAAAAGTCACATGATCACCAGAGTGAATGCACCACATGTAAACCAGGGTTCATGTGACTGAACACGCGTGTTTGATGTTCTCCGTCATCCGCCAGGGGCGGTCCAATCCGCCCCCACATGCAAGCAAAGTAATTACCCATGATTCCTGAGCAGGTGGCTGGTGGTACTGGTCAGTGTGGAGCTGCTGTGTGTGTGTGTGGGGGGGGGGGGTAGAGCAGAGGCGGGTTTGGTTCAGTTTCAGAAGAAATTCTGAAACCACACACTGAATATTAAAATACCCCCCCTTCCAGATCGGTCCATGTTGAGCGAGTGTTGGCGTGTAGATACAAGGGAGGGGGACTCCCGGGGGGGCTCCTCATTATCATGCAGCCAGCGGTTCACCAAGGGCGGGGCAGCGGCGCACATCAAACACTGGACAAGCATGAACAGCTCCAATCCCGGGGTTTATGCAAATTAGCCCTCAAGGCTTTACGCCCCTCACCCACAATCCCCCCCACCCACCCCAGAACGCCAGAGAAGATATGAGCAGGACGACGGAACATTTGGAGGAAAACACACGCTTGAAAAGACGGGTTTCAGTCCCATGAGGTCCACACGTCCTCAGAACCACCGCCTTGGTCCTGAACTTTGACCTTCAAACTGGGACTGAGACGATCTGATTGGTTCTGGTAGTTATGACCAGGTGGACCCCTGGACTCCGGGGACTTGAGCCTGGCTGCTGGGTCGGAGCCCGTCTTGACGCTCGGGTCAAATCGTGTTCCATTCCAAGTGGTTGCTAGGCAACCGGATGATCGGATGCCTGAAGACCTGAAGTAAACAAGCTGCATCCCGTCTTCCAGTGACGGGTCTGAGGAGCTGGAGCGTCAGGAGAACCAGGAGAACTGCACCAGAACCTTCACGGGGCGACACAAAAAGCCTCCTGAGAGCAGAGACCCGCCTCCTGGCGCTCTCCAGTGGAGCGCCGGCTCCAGGTCCTGGAGACGCTCCACCCTGGTGGAGCGCCGGCTCCAGGCCCTGGAGACGCTCCACCCTGGTGGAGCGCCGGCTCCAGGTCCTGGAGACGCTCCACCCTGGTGGAGCGCCGGCTCCAGGTCCTGGAGACGCTCCACCCTGGTGGAGCGCCGGCTCCAGGTCCTGGAGACGCTCCACCCTGGTGGAGCGCCGGCTCCAGGTCCTGGAGACGCTCCACCCTGGTGGAGCGCCGGCTCCAGGTCCTGGAGACGCTCCAGCCTGCTGGTGAGTCAGGATCTGATTCTGGTCTGGTTTCACACTCCGCCCACAGACCGGACTGAAATAGCTGCTTGGAACCGACCTGAGAAACAAACACATCAGAGATTCTCCTCCAACGCTGAGCAGCAGAGAAAACCTGGAGAACCTGGAGAAGAGAACCTGGACTTCACTCATGTGGCTTCGGGTTTGGTTACGGGTTAAGTTTAGGGTTGGGCTAGGGGTTTAGGTTTGGCTTAGGGATTGGTTCAAGTTTCAGTTTGGTTTTGGGTAGATTTTGGGTTGGTCTTGATTTGGGGTTAGTTTTAGTTTGGGTTTAGTTTTGGGCTGGGTTTAGTTATGGTTTGGGTTTAATTTTGGGTTTAGTTTAGGTTTGGTTTTGGGTTAGGTTTAGTTTTGGGTTAGGGTTTAATTTTGAGTTTAGTTTTGGTTTGGGTTTAGTTTTGGTTTGGGTTTAGTTTTGGGTTTGGTTTGGGTTTGGTTTTGGGTTAGGTTTAGTTTTGGGTTAGGGTTTAATTTTGAGTTTAGTTTTGGTTTGGGTTTAGTTTTGGTTTGGGTTTAGTTTTGGGTTTGGTTTGGGTTTGGTTTTGGGTTAGGTTTAGTTTTGGGTTAGGGTTTAA
>CM023614.1:24780002-24857502 GCA_013358685.1 Antennarius maculatus | reverse complement strand
GCACGTCACGCGCGTGTCTTTACCTCGTTGAAGGACGTCAGGTTGAGCTTCTTGGCGATGAACTTCTTGAGGTGCAGGACGGTGGCCTGAGCCGAGCAGCGGATCCACTTACGCTTTAGGCCGCGCAGCTTGCTGCTGTTGCACTCCAGGCAGATGCTAACCTGTTAGCCACAACACAGCATGAGCAGTCACATGTTCATCACAGGTTCTGTCACAAGAGCTCCGCCCCAAACACCTGGTGGAGCTCTGTGACCCGCTGACGCCCCTCGGGCCTGAACGCATCAGTGCCGGTCGCTAACGCTCACCTGCTCGTCGCTACGGTGATAGTCGTTGTCCTCCTCTGGCTTCTCCTCTCCTGCCTCCTTATTGGTCGTCTCCTCTGATTTGGCGTCGCCTGTGCAGAGAGAGCAAAAGGGGGAGGAGTCAGTGTGGAGAACACTCAGAGGCGTGACCCGGCAGCGGCGGTGAAAAGGGGCGTGGCACGGAGGAGAACCTGGAGGGTTAATCCAGTCCGTGTGGACGTGTCTCTGGGCTACGCCCCCTTCCACCCTGGGCTAGCTGATAGCATCTTAGCACATCGCTGTCTGGTGATGGGTGTGGCTCTGTTGCTAGGTCACCTGATGTTACCAGGTGACGAGTATGGTGACTAGTGATCAGTAACTTGTGAATAGTGACCAGTTACTAGTGATCAGTAACTAGTGACTAGTGGTCAGTGACTAGTGACCAGTAACTAGTTACTAGTGGTCAGTAACTAGTGACTGGTGGTCAGGGGCCAGTTTCTGACGGTTGTTTCAGGTGTGTTGGTTGGGGGTTAGTTAGTTGGTTGGGGGTTAGGGTTAGTTGGGGGTGTGTTGGTTGGGGGTGTGTTGGTTGGGGGTTAGTTGGTTGGGGGTGTGTTGGTTGGGGGTTAGTTGGTTGGGGGTGTGTTGGATGGGGGTTAGTTGGTTGGGGGTGTGTTGGTTGGGGGTTAGTTGGTTGGGGGTGTGTTGGTTGGGGGTTAGTTGGTTGGGGGTGTGTTGGATGGGGGTTAGTTGGTTGGGGGTGTGTTGGATGGGGGCTAGTCGGTAGGGGGTTAGGGTTAGTTGTTGGTACGTGGGGTCGTACCATTGCGTTGGTCCAGGTGGGTCTTCATGCTGCAAAGCTCTCCTTTAACGTCTCCAGGAACCTCCATCCCCAACTTCTGGTAGAACTCCCTCTGCTTCTTTATCTCCGCTGCAGGAGGACAACAGCAATTAGTCAGGGCCCGAGTCCCCGGGTCAGGGCCCGGGTCAGGGCCCAGGGCAAGACCCTAGGCTGGGCCCAGGTCAGGTCCCTGGTCTGGGTCCAGGTCCCGGAAAATTCAGTGAAGGAAGTGATTATTTGGGGTCAGAGTGAGTTGGAGTGAGTTGGGGTTAGGGTGGAGCTTAGGTTTAGCATTAAGTCAGGTGTAGGTTTAGGTTTAGGTTCAGGGGCCGGATTTGGGGTTAAGGTTAGAGGCTAGGGGTACAGGTCGGTGTAAGGCTCAGGGTTAGGGCTTAGGGTTAGGTTCAGGGTTCGGGTTATAGTTAGGGTTAAGGTCAGGTTTGGATTAAGGGTTAGAGGTGGGGTTAGGGGTCATAGTTAGGGTTGGGGTCAGGTTAGGGTTATAGTTAGGGTTAGGCTTAGGGGATAAAGGTCAGGGGTCAGGGTGGGGTCCCATACACTCACCCTCCTGCAGTCCCGGCACCAGCTTGTAGACGATGTCCTGCATTGTTCTGTCATGACTGCAGGTTAGAGAAAACCAGAAGTTAGTGAACACAACTAGTGATCAGCTGAGGAGTCCCAGCATCACGTCAATCGCTAGTGAATCACTAGTCAATCACTAGTCAATCACTCGTGATTGACTAGTGAATCAGCCTGGGGTCAGGAAGAGCTTTGGTCCCAGAATGCTGCCCTGTGCTGGACAGGCTGGACTACTTAAATCTGACCGGTAGAGTGTGTGTGTGTGTGTGTGTGTCTCACCCTATGTACTGCAGGGGGTGACTCTGGTGGATGACGATTCTACAGGTGGGACAGGTGTTGTTCTCCTCCAGGTATTTCACCAGACAGCTCCTGCAGACTGGAGGCAGAATGGGTGAGACTAGAACCAATGACCTACAAGCAGGATCTAACCCTAAACCCTAACCCTGAACCCTAACCCCTAACTCTAACCCTGATTCTGGTGGGACTCAAACCCTGTTCCTGTCCTTCTGGGTCTGGTTGTTTGTAGATTCTGCTTCTGGAGTCGGGATGAAAGCTGACTTCAATCTTCTGACAGAAATAAAGACACTAGAACCACATTAGAACCACATTAGAAGCACAGTAGAACCAAACTAGAACCACAGTAGAACCAAACTAGAACCAAACTAGAACCACATTAGAACCAAACTAGAACCACAGTGGAACCAAACTAGAACCACAGTAGAACCAAACTAGAACCACAGTAGAACCAAACTAGAACCACAATAGAACCAAACTAGAACCACAGTGGAACCAAACTAGAACCACAGTAGAACCAAACTAGAACCACAGTAGAACCAAACTAGAACCACAGTAGAACCAAGCTAGAACCAAACTAGAACCACATTAGAACCAAACTAGAACCACAGTAGAACCAAACTAGAACCACATTAGAACCAAACTAGAACCACAGTAGAACCACAGTAGAACCAAACTAGAACCACAGTAGAACCACAGTAGAACCAAACTAGAACCACAGTAGAACCAAACGAGAACCAAACTAGAACCAAACTAGAACCACAGTAGAACCAAACTAGAACCACAGTAGAACCAAACGAGAACCAAACTAGAACCACAGTAGAACCACATTAAACGTCTGTTCATCTGCAAGAAACCATCACAACCCACTATCCAACCCATGGCTCTGTCACGGTGTGACCTTTCACCTCTGGAAACACACCCACACACACAGGGGTCGTGACCCCTCCTCCTCCCCGTCTCACTGCAGCAGCTCAGACGTGATGTGAATGTCTGTCCTGACTGATCCTCCCCAGTGAAACAGCCCCCCCGGTGGAGGCAGGAGGCTCCGTCCCTGGTGGAACAGCCCCCCCTGGTGGAGGCAGGAGGCTCCGTCCCTAGTGGAACAGCACCCCTGGTGGAGGCAGGAGGCTCCGTCCCTAGTAGAACAGCCCCCCTGGTGGAGGCAGGAGGCTCCGTCCCTAGTGGAACAGCCCACCCTGGTGGAGGCAGGGGGCGCTGCACCCCCCCTCTGGGAGCAGGAGCATGTTCCTCTGCTCTGCAGCAGCAGCCAGAGGTCAGATGACGTCAGAGGGGTGGAGGAAACCAGTACACTGGGAGCACTGGTCACCAGTGGGACTCTAGAGGAGGAACAAACCTCCTGTTGGTCGTCAGGAAGCAGCTCTGGTTTCATGCTGCTGTCAATCAGCTGACCTCTGGTAGTGATCACACACACACACACACACACACACACACACACACACACACACACACACACACACACACACACTTCAGACGGCCACCAATACACACTACAAGTATAAATGAATCCATGGGTGACCCCTCCTTGAGTGGTCACCTTATCGTGGTGGAGGGGTTTGTGTGTCCCAATGATCCTAGGAGCGAAGTTTTCTGGGGCTTTGTGCCCCTGGCAGGGTCACCCATGACAAACAGGTCCTAGGTGAGGGACCAGACAAAGGACGGCTCACAGACCCCTAATGATGAATCAAAACAGTGGAGCACGTTTTCCCTTGCCCGGACGCGGGCCACCGGGGCCCCCCTCTGGAGCCAGGCCTGGAGGTGGGGCTCGAAGGCGAGCGCCTGGTGGCCGGGCCTGCACCCATGGAGCCCGGTCGGGCGCAGCCCGAAAGGACAACGTGGGTCCCCCTTCCCATGGGCTCACCACCTGTGGGAGGGGCCATAGGGGTCGGGTCCACTGTGAGCTGGGTGGTGGCCGAAGGCGGGGACCTTGGCGATCCGATCCCCGGCTACAGAAGCTGGCTCTTGGGACGTGAAATGTCACGTCTCTGGCAGGGAAGGAGCCCGAGCTGGTGTGTGAGGTGGAGAAGTTCCGACTAGATATAGTCGGGCTCACCTCCACACACAGCTTGGGCTCTGGTACCAGTCCTCTCCAGAGGGGTTGGACTCTCTTCCACACTGGAGTTGCTCATGGTGAGAGACGCCGAGCAGGTGTGGGTATACTTATAGCCCCCCGGCTTGGCGCCTGTACGTTGGGGTTCACCCCAGTGGATGAGAGTGTAGCCTCCCTACGCCTTCGGGTGGGGGGACGGGTCCTGACTGTTGTTTGTGCTTATGCACCAAACAGCAGTTCAGAGTACCCACCCTTTCTGGAGTCCTTGGAGGGGGTGCTGGAGAGCGCTCCCACTGGGGACTCCATCGTTCTGCTGGGGGACTTCAATGCTCATGTGGGCAATGACAGTGAGACCTGGAAGGGCGTGATTGGGAAGAACGGCCCCCCCCGATCAGAACCCAAATGGTGTTCAGTTATTGGACTTCAGTTCTCGTCACGGACTGTCCATGATGAACACCATGTTCAGACATAAGGGTGTCCATATGTGCACTTGGCACCAGGACACCCTAGGCCGCAGTTCGATGATCGACTTTGTGGTCGTGTCATTGGACTTGCGGCCACATGTCTTGGACACTCGGGCGAAGAGAGGGGCGGAGCTGTCAGCCGATCACCACCTGGTGGTGTGTTGGCTCCGATGGTGGGGGAAGATGCCGGTCCGACCTGGCAGACCCAAACGTATTGTGAAGGGTCTGCTGGGAACGCCTGGCGGAATCCCCTGTCAGAAGGAGTTTCAAATCCCACCTCCGGCAGAACTTCACCCACGTTCCGGGGGAGGCGGGGGACATCGAGTCTGAGTGGACCGTGTTCCGCGCCTCCATTGTCGAAGCGGCCGATCGCAGCTGTGGCCGTAAGGTGGTCGGTGCCTTGGAGGACGACTTCCAGACGGCTTCGAGGAGATTCTGGTCCACCATCAGACGTCTCAGGAGGGGGAAGCAGTGCAGCATCAACACTGTGTACAGTGGGGATGGGGCGCTGCTGACCTCAACTCGGGACGTTGTGACTCGGTGGGGAGAATACTTCGAAGACCTCCTCAATTCCGGCGACACGCCTTCCCATGAGGAAGCAGAGTCTGGGTTCTCTGAGGCGGGCTCTCCTATCTCTGGGGTTGAGGTCGCCGAGGTGGTTAAAAAGCTCCTCGGTGGCAGGGCCCCGGGGGTGGATGAGATCCGCCCGGAGTTCCTAAAGGCTCTGGATGTTGTGGGGCTGTCCTGGTTGACACGCCTCTGCAACATCGCGTGGACGTCGGGGACAGTGCCTCTGGATTGGCAGACTGGGGTGGTGGTCCCCCCTTTTAAGAAGGGGGACCGGAGGGTGTGTTCCAACTACAGGGGGATCATACTCCTCAGCCTCCCTGGTAAGGTCTATTCAGGGGTTCTGGAGAGGAGGGTCCGTCGGGAAGTCGAATCTCGGATTCAGGAGGAGCAATGTGGTTTTCGTCCTGGCCGTGGAACAGTGGACCAGCTCTACACCCTCCGCAGGGTCCTTGAGGGGGCATGGGAGTTCGCCCAACCAGTCTACATGTGTTTTGTGGACTTGGAGAAGGCGTTCGATCGTGTTCCTCAGGGGGTTCTGTGGGGGGTGCTTCGGGAGTATGGGGTACCGAACCCCTTGATAAGGGCTGTTCGGTCCCTGTACGACCGATGTCAGAGTTTGGTCCGCATTGCCGGCAGTAAGTCGGATTCGTTTCCAGTGAGGGTTGGACTCCGCCAAGGCTGCCCTTTGTCACCGATTCTGTTCATAACTTTTATGGACAGAATTTCTAGGTGCAGCCAAGGCGTTGAGGGTGTCCGGTTTGGTGGCCTCAGTATTGCGTCTCTGCTTTTTGCAGATGACGTGGTGCTGTTGGCTTCATCAAGCCGTGATCTCCAACTCTCACTGGAACGGTTCGCAGCCGAGTGTGAAGCGGTTGGGATGAGAATCAGCACCTCCAAATCTGAGACCGTGGTCCTCAGTCGGAAAAGGGTGGAGTGCCCTCTCCGGGTTGGGGATGAGATCCTGCCCCAAGTGGAGGAGTTCAAGTATCTCAGGGTCTCGTTCACGAGTGAGGGTACGATGGAACGGGAGATCGACAGGCGGATCGGTGCAGCGTCTGCAGTGATGCGGACTCTGTATCGGTCCGTCGTGGTGAAGAAGGAGCTGAGCCGAAAGGCAAAGCTCTCGATTTACCGGTTGATCTACGTTCCTGCCCTCACCTATGGTCACGAGCTGCGGGTCGTGACCGAAAGAACGAGATCCCGGATACAAGCGGCCGAAATGAGTTTCCTCCGCAGGGTGTCCGGGCTCTCCCTTAGAGATAGGGTGAGAAGTTCGGTCATCCGGGAGGGACTCAGAGTCGAGCCGCTGCTCCTCCGCATCGAGAGGAGCCAGATGAGGTGGCTCGGGCATCTGGTCACGATGCCTCCTGGACGCCTCCCTGGTGAGGTGTTCCGGGCACGTCCTACCGGGAGGAGGCCCCGGGGATGACCCAGGACACGCTGGAGAGACTATGTCTCCCGGCTGGCCTGGGAACGCCTTGGGATTCTCCCGGAGGAGCTGGACGAAGTGGCTAGGGAGAGGGAAGTCTGGGCTTCCCTGCTCAAGCTGCTGCCCCCGCGACCCGACCCCGGATAAGCGGTAGAGAATGGATGGATGGATGACATTATAATAATTATAAATTATAAATAATAACAATAATAATCCATAATTAATAACAATAAACAACAATAAATAATAATAAAATAACCAATAATAATATGTAATAAAATAAGTAATAATAATCAATAATAATAATGAAATAATGTAGCCGCAAGAGGGCACAAGCCAGTGTCTTATTGTGCCGGTCCCAAGCCCGGATAAATACAGAGGGTTGCGTCAGGAAGGGCATCCGGCGTAAAACTTTTGCCAAATCAAAGATGCGAATCAAACCTATGACTTCCATACCGGATCGGTCGAGGCCCGGGTTAACAACGACCGCCATCGGCGCTGTTGACCTACAGGGCGCCGGTGGAAATTGGATTACTGTTGGTCGAAGAAGGAGAGGAGGAAAGTGCGTTCGCACGAAGAAAGAGAAGAGGAGCGCCAAGAGTATAGGACTAAGAGTAGGGACGTTGAATGTTGGAACTATGACAGGAAAAGGTAGAGAGTTGGTCGACATGATGCAGAGGAGGAAGGTAGACATACTGTGTGTCCAGGAGACCAGGTGGAAAGGTAGCAAGGCTAGAAGTTTAGGAGCAGGGTTCAAGTTGTTCTATCATGGTGTAGATAGAAAGAGAAATGGAGTAGGGGTTATCTTGAAGGAGGAGTTTGTTAGGAATGTCCTGGAGGTAAAAAGAGTGTCGGATAGAGTGATGAGTCTGAAGCTAGAAATAGAAGGTGTGATGTTCAATGTTGTTAGTGGGTATGCTCCACAGGTAGGATGTGAGCTGGAGGAGAAGGAGAAATTCTGGTTGGACTTTGATGAAGTGATGCAGAGCATACCTAGAAGTGAGAGAGTTGTCATCGGTGCAGACTTCAATGGACATGTTGGTGCAGGTAACAGAGGTGATGAGGAAGTGATGGGCAGGTTTGGTATCCAGGAGAGGAATGCAGAAGGACAGATGGTAGTTGACTTTGCAAAAAGGATGGAAATGGCTGTAGTGAATACTTTCTTCCAGAAGAGGCAGGAACATAGGGTGACCTATAAGAGTGGTGGTAGGAGCACACAGGTAGACTACATCTTGTGTAGACGATGTAACCTGAAGGAGATCAGTGACTGCAAAGTAGTGGTAGGCGAGAGTGTAGCCAAACAGCATAGGATGGTGGTGTGTAGGATGACTCTGGTGGTGAGGAAGATGAAGAGGACAAAGACAGAGCAGAAGACAAAATGGTGGAAGCTAAAAAAGGAAGAGTGTTGCATGACCTTTAGGAAGGAGTTAAGACAGGCTCTGGGTGGTCAGGAGGTGCTTCCAGATGACTGGACAACTACAGCTAATGTGATCAGGGAGACAGGTAGGAGAGTATTTGGTGTGTCATCTGGAAGGAAAGTAGACAAGGAGACTTGGTGGTGGAATGAGGAGGTACAGGAGTGTATACAAAGAAAGAGGTTAGCTAAGAAGAAGTGGGACACTGAGAGGACTGAGGAGAGTAGACAGGAGTACAGGGAGATGCAGCGTAAGGTGAAGGTAGAGGTAGCAAAGGCCAAACAAGAAGCTTATGATGACTTGTATGCTAGGTTGGACAGTAAGGAGGGAGAGACTGATCTATACAGGCTGGCAAGACAGAGAGACAGAGATGGGAAGGACGTGCAGCAGGTTAGGGTGATTAAGGATAGGGATGGAAGTCTATTGACAGGTGCCAGCAGTGTGATGGGAAGATGGAAAGAGTACTTCGAAGAGTTGATGAACGTGGAAAATGAGAGAGAACAAAGACTAGAAGAGGTGACTGTTGTGGACCAGGATGTAGCAAAGATTAGCCAGGATGAAGTGAGGAGAGCACTGAAGAGGATGAAGAGTGGAAAGGCAGTCGGTCCTGATGATATACCTGTAGAGGTTTGGAAGTGTCTAGGAGAGGTGGCAGTAGAGTTTCTGACTGGGTTGTTCAACGGGATCTTAGATAGTGAGAAGATGCCTGAGGAGTGGAGGAGAAGTGTGCTGGTGCCCATTTTTAAGAACAAGGGAGATGTGCAGAGTTGTGGCAACTACAGAGGAATAAAGCTGATGAGCCATACAATGAAGTTATGGGAAAGAGTAGTGGAAGCTAGACTAAGGGCAGAAGTGAGCATTTGTGAGCAGCAGTATGGTTTCATGCCAAAAAAGAGTACTACAGATGCAGTATTTGCTTTGAGGATGTTGATAGAGAAGTACAGAGAAGGCCAGAGGGAGCTGCATTGTGTTTTTGTAGATCTGGAGAAAGCTTATGACAGGGTGCCCAGAGAGGAACTGTGGTATTGTATGAGGAAGTCTGGAGTGGCAGAGAAGTATGTTAGAGCGGTGCAGGACATGTATGAGGACTGTAAGACAGTAGTGAGGTGTGCTGTAGGTGTGACAGAGGAGTTCAAGGTGGAGGTGGGACTGCATCAGGGATCAGCTCTGAGCCCCTTCTTGTTCGCTATGGTGATGGACAGGCTGACAGACGAGGTTAGACAGGAATCTCCATGGACTATGATGTTTGCAGATGACATTGTGATCTGCAGTGAGAGTAGGGACGAGGTGGAGGAGAAGCTAGAGAGGTGGAGGTTTGTCCTGGAAAGGAGAGGGATGAAGGTTAGCCGCAGTAAGACAGAGTACATGTGTGTGAATGAGAGGGACCCAAGTGGAAGAGTGAGGTTACAGGGAGAAGAGATCAAGAAGGTGGAGGATTTTAAGTACTTGGGGTCAACAGTCCAGAGCAATGGAGAGTGGGGAAAAGAGGTGAAGAAGCGTGTCCAGGCAGGATGGAATGGGTGGAGAAAAGTGTCAGGTGTGATGTGTGATCGAAGAGTTTCAGCTAAAATGAAAGGAAAGGTGTACAAAACTGTGGTGAGACCAGCGATGTTGTTTGGTCTAGAGACAGTGTCACTGAGGAAAAGACAGGAGACAGAGCTGGAGGTAGCAGAGATGAAGATGCTGAGGTTCTCTCTGGGAGTGACCAGGAAGGATAGGATCAGGAATGAGTACATCAGAGGGACAGCACATGTTAGAGGTTTTGGAGATAAAGTCAGAGAGGCCAGACTGAGATGGTTTGGACATGTCCAGAGGAGAGATAGTGAATATATTGGTAGAAGGATGCTGAGTTTTGAACTGCCAGGCAGGAGGCCTAGAGGAAGACCAAAGAGGAGGTTTATGGATGTAGTGAAAGAGGACATGAAGGTAGTTGGTGTGAGAGAAGAGGATGCAGAAGACAGGGTTAGATGGAGGACACTGATTCGCTGTGGAGACCCCTGAAGGGAAAAGCCAAAAAGGAAAAGAAGAATCAGTAATAATAATAATGATATTACTCATCATCCATAAGTCAAGGCGCCGTAGAGCCGCTGGTCTGAGATGAACCAATGAGCTTCTGTCTGACTCGACTGGAGGGATTCAAACCCAGCAGGTGTCACACCTCGACCTGAACCTCATGGTCACCTGGTTCCAGGTGGTGACCCTTGACCTCATCGTGTCTCTACCTCTGACCCCTCCAGACAGATGTACATGTGTGTGTGTGGACCTACAGGTGTGTAAGCACTCGGTGACGGTGGTGGCGTCGATCAGGTAGCCCTCACACAGGCGACAGGTGATGTGGGCGTTGATGTGACACAGCTTGATCTTCCTCGTCAGCATGTCGGGGTTCTGAGGGGAGACCACACCACGAGTCAGCACGTTTCACCGTCACATGACCACGACAGCACGCACACGCTATCCTGCACACGTGGGCTACACAAAACTATGTTAGCATGTTGCTAAGCTACAGCATTAGCATCTAGGACTCCCTTGATGACAGCCACGCCCAGTGAAACCAAGAAGCCTATTTAAGGTGAAAGGGGGCGTGGCTCTCACCCCTAATACCGCCATGCGTCGACTGTGGGTGGAGCAGCAGCCACGTCTCTTCCTGTGGGGGTGTGGCCAACAGCGTCAGCGCCGCATCACGGAGAGCCTCTCATCGGAGCCTGCAGACAGAAACATTCAGACGTTAAGACGATCAGGAGACGATCAGGAGACGATCAGGAGACGATCAGGAGACGATCAGGAGACGATCAGGAGGCGTTCAGGAGACGATCAGGAGACGATCAGGAGACGATCAGGAGACATTCAGGAGACGTTCAGGAGACGATCAGGAGACGATCAGGAGACGTTCAGGAGACGTTCAGGAGACGATCAGGAGACGATCAGGAGACGATCAGGAGACGATCAGGAGACGATCAGGAGACGATCAGGAGACATTCAGGAGACGATCAGGAGACGATCAGGAGACGATCAGGAGGCGTTCAGGAGGCGTTCAGGAGACGATCAGGAGACGATCAGGAGACGATCAGGAGACGATCAGGAGACGATCAGGAGGCGTTCAGGAGACGATCAGGAGACGATCAGGAGACGATCAGGAGACGATCAGGAGACGATCAGGAGACGATCAGGAGACATTCAGGAGACGATCAGGAGACGATCAGGAGACGATCAGGAGACGATCAGGAGACGATCAGGAGACGATCAGGAGACGATCAGGAGACATTCAGGAGACGATCAGGAGACGATCAGGAGACGATCAGGAGACGATCAGGAGACGATCAGGAGGCGTTCAGGAGACGATCAGGAGACGATCAGGAGACGATCAGGAGACGATCAGGAGACGATCAGGAGACGATCAGGAGACGATCAGGAGACGATTTCCAGAGGAGGATCACAGCCATTGGCTTTAGCTTAGCAGACAGAGTGGTGGAGCTGCAGGTGCAGTTCCTCCATCAGCCACTGGGGGCAGTTCAGTGGTGGTGTTAAACACGGAGGGTGAAACCGTAAAAGAACGACCCAGAAGCAGCGCCACTCTGATCCACAGCTGATGCATTCTGGGTCGTCTGAGGACACCAGACGGCTGACACCCACTGCAGCGTGTCTGCTGCTCCCTCTGATTATTACCCAGAATCCTCTAGTCCCACTCTGAACTAACATCTGTCAAAGGAATCCTCCATCCAATAGCCAATGAATGACACGCACACACACTCACACACACACACCCACACACACACACACACACACACCCACACTCACACACACACATCCACACACACACACACACCCACACACACCCACACTCACACACACACATCCACACTCACGCACACACACACACACACACACGCACACACACACACACACACACTCACACCCACACTCACACACACACACGCACACGCACACGCACACACACGCACACACACACACACACACACACACACACACACACACGCACACACGCACACACACACACACAGAGGAACGCGTGTTTGCTAACCAGACATGACATGAGTGGGTAAACTGTAGGTGGATCTTCTAGCGTCTGTTAGCATCTGTTAGCTGAGTTTGCCCCAGGGGCCCCCAGTAGGGGCCCGATGACGGCAGTCAGGCTGAAAGGGCCAACGCAGCAGGAGATTAGCCAATCAGCAAACATCCAGAGATAACCCCAGTAAAAACACCTGAAAACCCATCCGACGGGGTCAAACCCATCCGACGGGGTCAAACCCATCCGACGGGGTCAAACCCATCCGACGGGGTCAAACCCATCCGACGGGGTCAAACCCATCCGACGGGGTCAAACCCATCCGACGGGGTCAAACCCATCCGACGGGGTCAAACCCATCCGACGGGGTCAAACCCATCCGACGGGGTCAAACCCATCCGACCGGGTAAAACCCATCCGACGGGGTAAAACCCATCCGACGGGGTAAAACCCATCCGGCGGGGTCAAACCCATCCGACGGGGTCAAACCCATCCGACGGGGTCAAACCCATCCGACCGGGTAAAACCCATCCGTCGGGGTCAAACCCATCCGACGGGGTCAAACCCATCCGACGGGGTCAAACCCATCCGACGGGGTAAAACCCATCCGACGGGGTAAAACCCATCCGACCGGGTAAAACCCATCCGGCGGGGTCAAACCCATCCGACGGGGTCAAACCCATCCGACGGGGTCAAACCCATCCGACGGGGTCAAACCCATCTGACCCCCGTCTGCTGATCAGCAGGAAGTTCAGGACTGCCTGTTTGCAGCAGCTGGAGCAGCGTGTGGAAATCGAGCTGACAGTTAGCGCACATGATCACATGATCACATGACCACATGATCACATGACCACATGATCACATGACCACATGATCACATGACCAGCAGTCACTGCACTTCTCACTTCCTGGTTCTGGCTCCACAGACATTCAAGATGTTGTTTTCTCCTACGACCCTGAAGCGTCTCCAGGTCGTCACCATCCGACCACCGGCGTCACCATCCGACCACCGGCGTCATCATCCGACCACCGGCGTCACCATCCGACCACCGGCGTCATCATCCAACCACCACCGTCATCATCCAACCACCGTCATCATCCGACCACCAGCTTCATCATCCGACCACCAGCTTCATCATCTGACCACCACCGTCATCATCCGACCACCGGCGTCATCATCCGACCACCGGCGTCATCATCCGACCACCGGCGTCACCATCCGACCACCGGCGTCACCATCCGACCACCGGCGTCATCATCCAACCACCGGCGTCATCATCCGACCACCGGCGTCACCATCCGACCACCGGCGTCACCATCCGACCACCGGCGTCATCATCCAACCACCGTCATCATCTGACCACCGGCGTCACCATCCGACCACCACCGTCATCATCCAACCACCGTCATCATCCGACCACCGGAGTCATCATCCGACCACCAGCTTCATCATCCGACCACCACCGTCATCATCCGACCACCGTCATCATCCGACCACCGGAGTCATCATCCGACCACCAGCTTCATCATCCGACCACCAGCTTCATCATCCGACCACCACCGTCATCATCCGACCACCGGAGTCATCATCCGACCACCGGCGTCACCATCCGACCACCACCGTCATCATCCAACCACCGTCATCATCCGACCACCGGCGTCATCATCCGACCACCGGCGTCATCATCCAACCACCGTCATCATCCGACCACCGGCGTCATCATCCGACCACCGGCGTCACCATCCGACCACCGTCATCATCCGACCACCGTCATCATCCAACCACCACCGTCATCATCCGACCACCAGCTTCATCATCCGACCACCAGCTTCATCATCCGACCACCGGCGTCATCATGCGTCAGGCGTGTCTCCTGACTTCCTGTCCCGGCGGCTGCTCGCTGACCGTCGTGACGCTGGTCCTCCAGGCGGTAGGGGGCGCCGGTGTCACACAGGGGTCTGACCTGTCAGAGCCACCAGAACCTCAGTCCGTTTGCTGCTGAGGTCCAGAAACGCCTCCTAGAGGGACGCAGGAACGGGGGCTGCTCAGCAGCTGCCTAACATCACTTCCTGTCCAACAGGAAGTCAATCAATCAATCAATCAATTAAGTTTTATTGATATAGCGCTTAATCATGGCAGCAGACATTCCAAAGCGCTTTAACAGACAGAAACCCAACTGAACCCCCCAGAGACTCAGAGACAGTGGTGGGAAAAAGTCCCTCAAAGAGGAAGAAACTCCGGACAGGACCCAGACTCTTTTGGGGGCCATCCGCCTCGACCGGTTGGGTGGGAAAGAAATCAAAGGAAGAAGTCCAGTGTGTCTCCAGGCTCCTGATCCATCATGAAGCAGTGTCCGTCCTCCAGAGGTCCACCGGACCTCCACCGGACCTCCCATCAGAGCACCGGTGCATCCTGGTGGTCATGGGATGAACGAAACGAGAACCTCCTGAACGTTCTCCAGGTCCTCCAGGATGGAGGTCTGATGGAGCTGGAGGAGAACCTGCAGGAGAACCAGGAGGAGAACCTGGAGGAGAACCAGGAGGAGAACCTGCAGGAGAACCTGGAGGAGAACCTGCAGGAGAACCTGGAGGAGAACCTGCAGGAGAACCTGCAGGAGAACCTGGAGGAGAACCTGGAGGAGAACCTGGAGGAGAACCCCACCCAGACCGGTCGGGTGTCGTTAGCGTGTCGCTAGCCTGCATTAGCGACATTAGCTAAACAATTCATGGCCTGCCACCAGATCAACAAGCCTCCTGCTTGTTGTCATGGAGATTCCCATGTGGCTGCCAACACGCACCTGATGTCACCTGCGTTCAAAGGGTGTTCCAGCGGTGTGTTAGCAGCATTTAACGTGTGCTTCACATGTAACATGTGCTTCACATGTTCTCCTGGCATGACCTCACCTGGTGATGCTGGACTCCACCAGTGTTCTACTGACATGATCCCATTCCTTCAAGGACTCAATTACATACATGAGCGACGAAAATGTAGCTGATGCATGTTTATAGTATGGAGACAACCAGAGGAGCTCCCACACCTCCTTGAACCATTAACGTGTTACCGGTTACATGTCACACGGTAACGTGTTACCGGTTACATGTCACACGGTAACGTGTTACCGGTTGTCACACGGTAATGTATTACTGGTTACATGTCACACGGTAACGTGTTACTGGTCACATGTCACAAGGTAACATGTTACCGGTTGTCACACGGTAACGTGTTACCGGTCACATGTCACATGGTAACGTGTTACCGGTCACATGTCACATGGTAACGTGTTACCGGTTGTCACACGGTAACGTGTTACCGGTTGTCACACGGTAACGTGTTACCGGTTGTCACACGGTAACGTGTTACCGGTCACATGTCACATGGTAACGTGTTACCGGTCACATGTCACATGGTAACGTGTTACCAGTTACGTGTCACACGGTACCTTGTTACCAGTTACGTGTCACAAGGTAACGTGTTACCGGATGTCACACGGTAACGTGTTACCGGTCACATGTCACATGGTAACGTGTTACCAGTTACGTGTCACACGGTACCTTGTTACCAGTTACGTGTCCCACGGTAACGTGTTACCGGTTGTCACACGGTAACGTGTTACCGGTTACATGTCACATGGTAACGTGTTACCGGTTGTCACACGGTAACGTGTTACCAGTTACGTGTCACACGGTACCTTGTTACCAGTTACGTGTCACAAGGTAACGTGTTACCGGATGTCACACGGTAACGTGTTACCGGATGTCACACGGTAACGTGTTACCGGTTGTCACACGGTAATGTGTTACCAGTTACGTGTCACACGGTACCTTGTTACCAGTTACGTGTCACAAGGTAACGTGTTACCGGATGTCACACGGTAACGTGTTACCGGTTGTCACACGGTAATGTGTTACCAGTTACGTGTCACACGGTACCTTGTTACCAGTTACGTGTCACACGGTAACGTGTTACCGGTTGTCACACGGTAACGTGTTACCGGTTGTCACACGGTAACGTGTTACCGGTTGTCACACGGTAACGTGTTACCGGATGTCACACGGTAACGTGTTACCGGATGTCACACGGTAACGTGTTACCGGTTACATGTCGCACGGTAACGTGTTACCGGTTACATGTCGCACGGTAACGTGTTACCGGTTACATGTCGCACGGTAACGTGTTACCGGTTACATGTCGCACGGTAACGTGTTACCGGTTACATGTCGCACGGTAACGTGTTACCGGTTGTCACACGGTAACGTGTTACCGGTTGTCACACGGTAACGTGTTACCGGTTGTCACACGGTAACGTGTTACCGGTTGTCACACGGTAACGTGTTACCGGTTACATGTCACACGGTAACGTGTTACCGGTTGTCACACGGTAACGTGTTACCGGTTGTAACATCCTCCCTTAAAAAAATGCACCAACTTTCTGTCTTCATTTAATTCAAACCTCATGCAGACACACACACACACACACACACACACACACACAGACACACACACACACAGACACACACACACACACACACACAGACACACACACACACACACACACAGACACACACACACACACACACACACACACACAGACACACACACACACACAGAACTTCGGACGGCTGGAGCCTCGTGGACAGGGAGACTTTCTAGAGAGCGTCCCGGTTCGACGGGGGACCCGTTCGGTAACCGGAACGGGAGCCGTTAAACACACACGACGCGGTGGGCGCGCGGCACCGGACCCCCCCCCCGGTTCACCGAGTGCAGCCCGGCGGGCGCCCGGTGTCCACCGCAGGGCCCGGTGCCACACACACACACACACACACACACACACACACACACACACACACACACACACACACACACACACACACACACACACACAGCCCCGTAGCAGCAGCGGAACGACAGGCGAACAACGAGGAGGAGGGGGCGCCGACCGGGCCGGTAGACCGGCGGCGGGCAGCGGGCGGACGGCCGCCCGGTGCCGGTAACACACTCACCGTGGCGGGAGCCGCGCGGTCCGGTGGTCGTGGGGTCGAATCCGAGTTAAATCCACTCGCAGTAAAACAAAGAGGCGAAGATGACCGAGCGGCCGCGGAACAGGCCGAAGCACACTCCTGGAGCGCTGCTGCGCATGCGCACAGCCGAACCGGAGGTGGTGGGAAACGGCGGGGCGGGGCGAGGCGGTGACGTTTACAACCGACCCGAGTGTGTCGTTATTCACCGGTGGAGGCGGCAGGACTCACCGGCGTGACGTTGTTGTGTTACTGTTGTTGTTGTTGTGTTTCTGTTGTGTTTCTGTTGTGTTTCTGTTGTGTTGTTGTTTATGTTGTGTTTCTGTTGTATTGTTGTTTATGTTGTGTTTCTGTTGTGTTGTTGTTTATGTTGTGTTTCTGTTGTATTGTTGTTTATGTTGTGTTTCTGTTGTGTTGTTGTTTATGTTGTGTTTCTGTTGTTGTTGTGTTTCTGTTGTGTTTCTGTTGTGTTTCTGTTGTGTTTCTGTTGTGTTATTGTTTATGTTGTGTTTCTGTTGTGTTTCTGTTGTGTTGTTGTTGTGTTTCTGTTGTGTTTCTGTTGTGTTTCTGTTGTGTTGTTGTTGTGTTTCTGTTGTGTTTCTGTTGTGTTACTGTTGTTGTTGTTGTGTTTCTGTTGTGTTTCTGTTGTGTTTCTGTTGTGTTGTTGTTGTGTTTCTGTTGTGTTTCTGTTGTGTTTCTGTTGTGTTGTTGTTGTGTTTCTGTTGTGTTTCTGTTGTGTTATTGTTTATGTTGTGTTTCTGTTGTTGTTGTGTTTCTGTTGTGTTGTTGTTTATGTTGTGTTTCTGTTGTGTTGTTGTTTATGTTGTGTTTCTGTTGTGTTGTTGTTTCTGTTGTGTTTCTGTTGTGTTGTTGTTGTGTTTCTGTTGTGTTTCTGTTGTGTTTCTGTTGTGTTTCTGTTGTGTTTCTGTTGTGTTTCTGTTGTGTTTCTGTTGTGTTGTTGTTTCTGTTGTGTTTCTGTTGTGTTTCTGTTGTGTTTATGTTGTGTTTCTGTTGTGTTGTTGTTTCTGTTGTGTTTCTGTTGTGTTGTTGTTGTGTTTCTGTTGTGTTTCTGTTGTGTTTCTGTTGTGTTGTTGTTTATGTTGTGTTTCTGTTGTGTTGTTGTTTATGCTGTGTTTCTGTTGTGTTGTTGTTTATGTTGTGTTTCTGTTGTGTTGTTGTTTATGCTGTGTTTCTGTTGTGTTGTTGTTTTTGTTGTGTTTCTGTTGTTTTTGTTGTGTTTCTGTTGTGTTATTGTGTTTCTGTTGTGTTGTTGTGTTTCTGTTGTGTTTCTGTTGTGTTGTTGTGTTTTTGTTGTGTTGTTGTTTTTGTTGTGTTTCTGTTGTGTTGTTGTTTTTGTTGTGTTTCTGTTGTGTTTCTGTTGTGTTGTTGTGTTTTTGTTGTGTTGTTGTTTCTGTTGTGTTTCTGTTGTGTTGTTGTGTTTCTGTTGTGTTTTGTTGTGTTTTGTTGTGTTTCTGTTGTGTTACTGTTGTGTTTTTGTTGTGTTGTTGCTGTGTTTCTGTTGTGTTGTTGCTGTGTTTCTGTTGTGTTACTGTTGTGATGTTGCTGTGTTACTGTTGTGTTGTTGCTGTGTTTCTGTTGTGTTACTGTTGTGTTGTTGCTGTGTTACTGTTGAGTTGTTGTTGTGTGACTGTTGTGTTGCCGTTGTGTTACTGTTGTGTGGTTGTGTTACTGTTGTGTTGTTTTTTGTTGTATTTTGTTGTGTTGTTGTGTTTTTGTTGTTTCTGTTGTGTTGTTGTTGTGCTTCTGTTGTGTTGTTGTTTTTGTTGTGTTTCTGTTGTGTTTCTGTTGTGTTGTTGTGTTTTTGTTGTGTTTCTGTTGTGTTGTTGTGTTTTTGTTGTGTTGTTGTTTTTGTTGTGTTTCTGTTGTGTTTCTGTTGTGTTGTTGTGTTTCTGTTGTGTTTTTGTTGTGTTGTTGCTGCGTTTCTGTTGTGTTGTTGATTTTCTGTTGTGTTTCTGTTGTGTTTCTGTTGTGTTTTTGTTGTGTTGTTGCTGTGTTTCTGTTGTGTTACTGTTGTGATGTTGCTGTGTTACTGTTGTGTTGTTGCTGTGTTTCTGTTGTGTTACTGTTGTGTTGTTGCTGTGTTACTGTTGAGTTGTTGTTGTGTGACTGTTGTGTTGCCGTTGTGTTACTGTTGTGTGGTTGTGTTACTGTTGTGTTGTTGTGTTTCTGTTGTGTTTTTGTTGTGTTGTTGCTGTGTTTCTGTTGTTACTGTTGTGTTTCTGTTGTGTTGTTGTTGTGTGACTGTTGTGTTTCTATTGTGTTTCTGTTGTGTTTCTGTTGTGTTGTTGTTTATCTTGTGTTTCTGTTGTGTTGTTGTTGTGTTTCTGTTGTGTTGTTGTTTTTGTTGTGTTTCTGTTGTTTTTGTTGTGTTTCTGTTGTGTTGTGTTTTTGTTGTGTTTCTGTTGTGTTATTGTGTTTCTGTTGTGTTGTTGTGTTTCTGTTGTGTTTTGTTGTGTTGTTGTGTTTTTGTTGTGTTGTTGTTTTTGTTGTGTTTCTGTTGTGTTGTTGTGTTTTGTTGTGTTTCTGTTGTGTTTCTGTTGTGTTGTTGTGTTTCTGTTGTGTTTCTGTTGTGTTTCTGTTGTGTTGTTGCTGTGTTACTGTTGTGTTGTTGCTGTGTTACTGTTGTGTTGTTGCTGTGTTTCTGTTGTGTTACTTTTATGTTGTTGCTGTGTTACTGTTGTGTTGTTCCTGTGTTTCTGTTGTGTTACTGTTGTGTTGTTGCTGTGTTACTGTTGAGTTGTTGTTGTGTGACTGTAGTGTTGCCGTTGTGTTACTGTTGTGTGGTTGTGTTTCTGTTGTGTTGTTGTGTTTCTGTTGTGTTTTTGTTGTGTTGTTGCTGTGTTTCTGTTGTGTTACTGTTGTGTTTCTGTTGTGTTTTTGTTGTGTTGTTGCTGTGTTTCTGTTGTGTTACTGTTGTGTTTCTGTTGTGTTGTTGTTGTGTGACTGTTGTGTTGTTGTGTTTTGTTGTATTTTGTTGTGTTGTTGTGTTTTGTTGTATTTTGTTGTGTTGTTGTGTTTTTGTTGTTTCTGTTGTGTTGTTGTGTTACTGTTGTGTTGTGTTACTGTTGTGTGGCTGTGTTTTTGTTGTGTTTCTGTTGTGTTGTTGTGTTTTGTTGTGTTTCTGTTGTGTTTCTGTTGTGTTACTGTTGTGTTTTTGTTGTGTTTCTGTTGTGTTTTTGTTGTGTTTCTGTTGTGTTGTTGTGTTTCTGTTGTGTTTCTGTTGTGTTGTTGCTGTGTTACTGTTGTGTTGTTGTGTTTCTGTTGTGTTTCTGTTGTGTTGTTGCTGTGTTTCTGTTGTGTTACTGTTGTGTTGTTGTTTTGTGACTGTTGTGTTGCCGTTGTGTTACTGTTGTGTGGTTGTGTTTTTGTTGTGTTACTGTTGTGTTGTTGTGTTTCTGTTGTGTTGTTGTGTTTCTGTTATGTTTCTGTTGTGTTGTTGTGTTTCTGTTGTGTTTCTGTTGTGTTTCTGTTGTGTTACTGTTGTGTTGTTGTGTTTCGGTTGTGTTTCTGTTGTGTTTTTGTTGTTTCTGTTGTGTTGTTGTGTTTCTGTTGTGTTTCTGTTGTGTTGTTGCTGTGTTTTTGTTGTGTTGTTGCTGTGTTTCTGTTGTGTTACTGTTGTGTTTCTGTTGTGTTGTTGTTGTGTGACTATTGTGTTGTTGTGTTTTGTTGTGTTTTGTTGTGTTTGTTGTGTTGTTGCTGTGTTTCTGTTGTGTTACTGTTGTGTTACTGTTGTGTTGTTGTTGTGTGACTGTTGTGTTGCCATTCTGTTACTGTTGTGTGGTTGTGTTTTGTTGTATTTTGTTGTGTTGTTGTGTTTTTGTTGTTTCTGTTGTGTTGATGTTGTGTTACTGTTGTGTTGTGTTACTGTTGTGTGGCTGTGTTTCTGTTGTGTTACTGTTGTGTTGTTGTGTTTTGTTGTATTTTGTTGTGTTGTTGTGTTTTTGTTGTTTCTGTTGTGTTGTTGTTGTGTTACTGTTGTGTGGCTGTGTTTTTGTTGTGTTACTGTGTGTTGTTGTTGTGTTACTGTTAAGTAAATGTTGTTGTGTTTCTGTTGTGTTACTGTTGTGTTGTTGTGTTTTGTTGTGTTTCTGTTGTGTTGTTGTGTTTTTGTTGTTTCTGTTGTGTTGTTGTTGTGTTACTGTTGTGTTGTTATGTTTCTGTTGTGTTACTGTTGTGTTGTTGTTGTTGTGTTACTGTTGTGTTGTTGTGTTTTTGTTGTTTCTGTTGTGTTGTTGTTGTGTTGCTGTTGTGTTACTGTTGTGTTGTTGTGTTTCTGTTGTGTTTCTGTTGTGTTACTGTTGTGTTGTTGTTGTTGTGTTACTGTTGTGTTGTTGTGTTATTGTTGCGTTACTGTTGTGTTGTTGTTGTTGTGTTACTGTTGTGTTGTTGTGTTATTGTTGTGTTACTGTTGTGTTGTTGTTGTTGTGTTACTGTTGTGTTGTTGTGTTATTGTTGTTGTTACTGTTGTGTTGTTGTGTTACTGTTGTGTTGTTGTGTTATTGTTGTGTTACTGTTGTGTTGTTGTTGTTGTGTTACTGTTGTGTTGTTGTTGTGTTAAAGTGGGGACATTTGAACCACAGTGATTGTATTAAACCCAACAACAACTTTATCTCATTAGTGATACTAGTTGAGTGTTTACCCCTGACCTCTGACCCTGTAGGGATCTTCAGGGTCAGAGATCAGAGACTAGGGTTAAACCAGTCAGCGGTGAATTAACTTATTTAATAAATAACTAGATCATCTAGACCAGTGTCCCCCAACCCCCGAGTCAAGGGGCATTAGGTACCGGGTCGAGGGGCATCAGGTACTGGGTCGAGGGGCATCCGGTACCGGGTCGAGGGGCATCAGGTACCGGGTTGAGGGGCATCAGGTACCGGGTCGAGGGGCATCAGGTACCGGGTGACACAGACAGTTTGACTTTCTTTTTATTGATTACCAGACTAAAGATGTTTTATTTTTAAAGTGACGTCTGTGCTGAATGACACACAGACGGATGCGTGTGTCTGTCCCGTTTGACAGGTCTGGGTCACGTGACTGGTTACCAGCCGTTACCCCTAAATTAAGCGCCCACAACTGCGCCACTGTTCTGGATTGAAGTCGAGGCAGATTATCCTGAGATCACCCAAAAAGTATCTCAAACCCTGTTTCCATTTCCAACCTCTTGTCTGTGTGACCGCAAAGAAATCCAAACTGGAGTAGACCGGACGTCCAGAACACGCTTCAGGCATGTTTGTTCTGTGTAACTGTAATGTTTGTCACTCAAATAAGTAATAAATTCACTTAATCAACATTAAGGAGTAGTTACATTTAGTTACATTTAGTTACATTTATTAGTTACATCAGGCCCTCTGAGTTCAGCCGGGATGCTGATGCGCCCTCAGTAGGAGTGACTCTGACCCCCCCTAATCTGGGTCATCTAGATCAACCAGACGAAACAGAGCAGCAGAACAGTAGAACCAGTCCAGGAACTGTAGTGGTTTGAACCAGCGATGTTCTAGAAGACAGATGCTCCAGCTGATGTTCTAGAAGACAGACGCTCCAGCTGATGTTCTAGAAGACAGATGCTCCTGCTGATGCTCTAGAAGACAGATGCTCCAGCTGATGTTCTAGAAGACAGATGCTCCAGCTGATGTTCTAGAAGACAGATGCTCCAGCTGATGTTCTAGAAGACAGATGCTCCAACTGATGTTCTAGAAGACAGATGCTCGAGCTGATGCTCTAGAAGACAGATGCTCCAGCTGATGTTCTAGAAGACAGATGCTCGAGCTGATGCTCTAGAAGACAGATGCTCCTGCTGATGTTCTAGAAGACAGATGCTCGAGCTGATGCTCTAGAAGACAGATGCTCCAGCTGATGCTCTAGAAGACAGATGCTCCAGCTGATATTCTAGAAGACAGATGCTCCTGCTGGCGGTGTGTTTGTCCGTGACCCGGGGGGAAGGGGGGCTGGGGGCGGGGCATCATATCACTGTTGGACTCTTGGCCGGGGGCCCCCAGTCGGGGCCCCTGAGCGCCACTCGTGGGCCTCTTTTCGTCAGAGTGTGAGTCCTGCCGGGAGAAGATCTTTGGAACACTCCCCGTCGGTGAAGGCGGTTCCGCTCTGGATCGGTTCCCGGTGTTCATCCCGGATGAACGCGGCTCTGGAGCCGGTTCTGGAGCCAGAACCTCGGTGTTCGTGTTTTTAACGTCTCGACATGCTGTCGGTGTTTTACCGAACCCGGTCATAACGCGTTCGCTGCTTGCAGTTGTCGGTAACGTCACTGGTCAGACTGGTTGAACCGGTAATGGAGACGGACGGCGGGGACTCCGCCGCTCCTCCGCCCGCGGACGGGAAGAGGCTGCTGGGCTTTACCGTCTACCGGAGGCGGTGGTTCGTTCTGCTGCTGCTGTGTCTGCTGAACTGCTCCAACGCCACGGTGAGTGAGCCGGTTTACCGGTTTACCGGGGTCACCGGAGCCACCGGGACTAGAGTCACCGGTCCGGGTCAAACCAAGTGTTCAGAAGTAGAAGAGAACTCTGAAACAGAAAAGCAGAAGTTCCTCACGTCCAGAAACCCTTAATAACCCTTATTAACCATCAATAACCCCAATTAACCCTTAATAACACTTAATAACATCTATAAATACATAAATAAATGACATCTTTAGTGTTATTAGTAATAGTTATTAAAACTATTAGTATTATTAACCCTCACCAAGATTAAACTGATAGAAACAGTTTGGTTCACTGTGGTTGGTCTAATCCATGGAACAGATAGTTATAGTTATGATGATAGTTAAAGTTATAGTTATGATTATAGTTATAGTTATAATTATAGTTAAAGTTATAATTATAGTCAAAGTTTTAATTATAGTTAAAGTTAAAGTTATAATTGTAGTTAAAGTTAAAGTTATAATTATTGTTAAAGTTAAGGTTATAATTATAGTTGAAGTTATAGTTATTATTATAGTTAAAGTTATAGTTACAGTCAACAACCCCTGAGCACACAAAGGATCACAGCTCATAGCTGATTGGTTGAACTAGTTAACTAGTTTCTGATTGGTTGCTAAAGGTGAACGTCTGTTTGGGTCAGGAAGACGGAAACTAGTACAGGAAATGAGGTCATCCTTATGACAGGACTGGTTAGGGGTTAAGGGGTGGGGTTAGGGGTCAGGGGTTACAGGACTAGTTCTCCTGTCGGTTCTCTGTCCTCCAGCTAGTTTTGCTCTATTTTCCTGTTTCGTTGCTGCTCTACCAGCAGGACTCTGGTCTCCCAGAATGCTTTGCAGTTTAACAAAATGACTGGAATGTGGGTCACTGGTTTAACCCAGCAGTAATCAGATTACTGAACAAATAGGTTCACGACCCACAGGGTTCTCATTCTAGAACGGGTTAACAGACAGTCAGAAGGTTCTCATTCGAGAACATATTAACAGACGGTCAGAGGGTTCTCATTCGAGAACATATTAACAGACGGTCAGAGGGTTCTCATTCTAGAACATATTAAGAGACGGTCAGAGGGTTCTCATTCTAGAACGTGTTACCAGACGGTCAGAGGGTTCTCATTCTAGAACGTGTTAACAGACGGTCAGAGGGTTCTCATTCTAGAACATATTAACAGACGGTCAGAGGGTTCTCATAATAGAACATATTAACAGACGGTCAGAGGGTTCTCATTCTAGAACGGGTTAACAGACAGTCAGAGGGTTCTCATTCTAGAACGGGTTAACAGACAGTCAGAAGGTTCTCATTCGAGAACATATTAACAGACGGTCAGAGGGTTCTCATTCTAGAACATATTAACAGACGGTCAGAGGGTTCTCATTCTAGAACATATTAAGAGACGGTCAGAGGGTTCTCATTCTAGAACTTTTTAACAGACAGTCAGAGGGTTCTCATTCTAGAACATATTAACAGACAGTCAGAGGGTTCTCATTCTAGAACGGGTTAACAGACAGTCAGAGGGTTCTCATTCTAGAACGGGTTAACAGACAGTCAGAGGGTTCTCATTCTAGAACGTGTTAACAGACGGTCAGAGGGTTCTCATTCTAGAACGGGTTAACAGACGGTCAGAGGGTTCTCATTCTAGAGCATATTAACAGACAGTCAGAGGGTTCTCATTCTAGAACATATTAACAGACGGTCAGAGGGTTCTCATTCTAGAACATATTAACAGACGGTCAGAGGGTTCTCATTCTAGAACATTTTAACAGACGGTCAGAGGGTTCTCATTCTAGAACATATTAACAGACAGTCAGAGGGTTCTCATTCTAGAACGGGTTAACAGACAGTCAGAGGGTTCTCATTCTAGAACGGGTTAACAGACAGTCAGAGGGTTCTCATTCAAGAACATATTAACAGACGGTCACAGGGTTCTCATTCTAGAACGGGTTAACAGACAGTCAGAGGGTTCTCATTCTAGAACGGGTTAACAGACAGTCAGAGGGTTCTCATTCTAGAACGGGTTAACAGACAGTCAGAGGGTTCTCATTCTAGAACATATTAACAGACGGTCAGAGGGTTCTCATTCTAGAACATATTAACAGACGGTCAGAGGGTTCTCATTCTAGAACGGGTTAACAGACGGTCAGAGGGTTCTCATTCTAGAACATGTTAACAGACAGTCAGAGGGTTCTCATTCTAGAACGGGTTAACAGACAGTCAGAGGGTTCTCATTCTAGAACGGGTTAACAGACAGTCAGAGGGTTCTCATTCTAGAACATATTAACAGACGGTCAGAGGGTTCTCATTCTAGAACATATTAACAGACGGTCAGAGGGTTCTCATTCTAGAACATATTAACAGACAGTCAGAGGGTTCTCATTCTAGAACGGATTAACAGACAGTCAGAGGGTTCTCATTCTAGAACGGGTTAACAGACAGTCAGAGGGTTCTCATTCTAGAACGTGTTAACAGACTGTCAGAGGGTTCTCATTCAAGAACATATTAACAGACGGTCACAGGGTTCTCATTCTAGAACATATTAACAGACGGTCAGAGGGTTCTCATTCTAGAACATATTAACAGACGGTCAGAGGGTTCTCATTCAAGAACATATTAACAGACAGTCAGAGGGTTCTCATTCTAGAACATATTAACAGACGGTCAGAGGGTTCTCATTCTAGAGCATATTAACAGACAGTCAGAGGGTTCTCATTCTAGAACATATTAACAGACGGTCAGAGGGTTCTCATTCTAGAACATATTAACAGACTGTCAGAGGGTTCTCATTCTAGAACATATTAACAGACTGTCAGAGGGTTCTCATTCTAGAACATATTAACAGACAGTCAGAGGGTTCTCATTCTAGAACGGGTTAACAGACAGTCAGAGGGTTCTCATTCTAGAACGGGTTAACAGACAGTCAGAGGGTTCTCATTCAAGAACATAATAACAGACGGTCACAGGGTTCTCATTCTAGAACGGGTTAACAGACAGTCAGAGGGTTCTCATTCTAGAACGGGTTAACAGACAGTCAGAGGGTTCTCATTCTAGAACGGGTTAACAGACAGTCAGAGGGTTCTCATTCTAGAACATATTAACAGACGGTCAGAGGGTTCTCATTCTAGAACATATTAACAGACGGTCAGAGGGTTCTCATTCTAGAACGGGTTAACAGACAGTCAGAGGGTTCTCATTCTAGAACATATTAACAGACAGTCAGAGGGTTCTCATTCAAGAACGGGTTAACAGACAGTCAGAGGGTTCTCATTCTAGAACGGGTTAACAGACAGTCAGAGGGTTCTCATTCTAGAACATATTAACAGACGGTCAGAGGGTTCTCATTCTAGAACATATTAACAGACGGTCAGAGGGTTCTCATTCTAGAACATATTAACAGACAGTCAGAGGGTTCTCATTCTAGAACAGATTAACAGACAGTCAGAGGGTTCTCATTCTAGAACGGGTTAACAGACAGTCAGAGGGTTCTCATTCTAGAACTTTTTAACAGACTGTCAGAGGGTTCTCATTCAAGAACATATTAACAGACGGTCACAGGGTTCTCATTCTAGAACATATTAACAGACGGTCAGAGGGTTCTCATTCTAGAACATATTAACAGACGGTCAAAGGGTTCTCATTCAAGAACATATTAACAGACGGTCAGAGGGTTCTCATTCAAGAACATATTAACAGACGGTCAGAGGGTTCTCATTCTACAACATGTTAACAGACGGTCAGAGGGTTCTCATTCTACAACATGTTAACAGACGGTCAGAGGGTTCTCATTCAAGAACATATTAACAGACGGTCACAGGGTTCTCATTCTAGAACATATTAACAGACGGTCAGAGGGTTCTCATTCGAGAACATATTAACAGACGGTCAGAGGGTTCTCATTCGAGAACATATTAACAGACGGTCAGAGGGTTCTCATTCTAGAACATATTAAGAGACGGTCAGAGGGTTCTCATTCTAGAACTTTTTACCAGACGGTCAGAGGGTTCTCATTCTAGAACGTGTTAACAGACGGTCAGAGGGTTCTCATTCTAGAACATATTAACAGACGGTCAGAGGGTTCTCATTCTAGAACATATTAACAGACAGTCAGAGGGTTCTCATTCTAGAACGGGTTAACAGACAGTCAGAGGGTTCTCATTCTAGAACATATTAACAGACAGTCAGAGGGTTCTCATTCTAGAACGGGTTAACAGACTGTCAGAGGGTTCTCATTCTAGAACGGGTTAACAGACAGTCAGAGGGTTCTCATTCTAGAACGTGTTAACAGACGGTCAGAGGGTTCTCATTCTAGAACATATTAACAGACGGTCAGAGGGTTCTCATTCTAGAACATATTAACAGACGGTCAGAGGGTTCTCATTCTAGAACATATTAACAGACGGTCAGAGGGTTCTCATTCTAGAACGGGTTAACAGACAGTCAGAGGGTTCTCATTCTAGAACATATTAACAGACAGTCAGAGGGTTCTCATTCTAGAACGGGTTAACAGACAGTCAGAGGGTTCTCATTCTAGAACGGGTTAACAGACAGTCAGAGGGTTCTCATTCTAGAACGTGCTAACAGACGGTCAGAGGGTTCTCATTCAAGAACATATTAACAGACGGTCAGAGGGTTCTCATTCTAGAACGTGTTAACAGACAGTCAGAGGGTTCTCATTCTAGAACATATTAACAGACAGTAAGAGGGTTCTCATTCTAGAACATATTAACAGACGGTCACAGGGTTCTCATTCTAGAACATATTAACAGACGGTCAGAGGGTTCTCATTCTAGAACGGGTTAACAGACAGTCAGAGGGTTCTCATTCTAGAACATGTTAACAGACAGTCAGAGGGTTCTCATTCTAGAACGGGTTAACAGACAGTCAGAGGGTTCTCATTCTAGAACGGGTTAACAGACAGTCAGAGGGTTCTCATTCTAGAACGTGCTAACAGACGGTCAGAGGGTTCTCATTCAAGAACATATTAACAGACGGTCAGAGGGTTCTCATTCTAGAACGGGTTAACAGACGGTCACAGGGTTCTCATTCTAGAACGTGATAACAGACGGTCAGAGGGTTCTCATTCTAGAACGTGTTAACAGACGGTCACAGGGTTCTCATTCTAGAACGTGCTAACAGACGGTCACAGGGTTCTCATTCTAGAACGTGCTAACAGACGGTCAGAGGGTTCTCATTCTAGAACGGGTTAATATACGGTCACAGGGTTCTCATTCTAGAACGTGCTAACAGACAGTCACAGGGTTCTCATTCTAGAACGTGTTAACAGACGGTCAGAGGGTTCTCATTCTAGAACGTGTTAACAGACGGTCAGTGGAATCTCATTCTAGAACGTGTTAAGAGACAGTCATAGGGTTCTCATTCTACAACATGTTAACAGACGGTCAGTGGAATCTCATTCTACAACATGTTAACAGACGGTCAGTGGAATCTCATTCTACAACATGTTAACAGACGGTCAGTGGAATCTCATTCTAGAACGTGTTAACAGACGGTCACAGGGTTCTCATTCTAGAACGTGCTAACAGACGGTCAGAGGGTTCTCATTCTAGAACTTGTTAACAGACGGTCAGAGGGTTCTCATTCTAGAACGTGCTAACAGACGGTCACAGGGTTCTCATTCTAGAACGTGCTAACAGACGGTCAGAGGGTTCTCATTCTAGAACGGGTTAACAGACGGTCACAGGGTTCTCATTCTAGAACGTGCTAACAGACGGTCACAGGGTTCTCATTCTAGAACGTGTTAACAGACGGTCAGAGGGTTCTCATTCTAGAACGTGTTAACAGACAGTCACAGGGTTCTCATTCTAGAACGTGTTAACAGACGGTCAGAGGGTTCTCATTCTAGAACGTGTTAACAGACGGTCAGAGGGTTCTCATTCTAGAACGTGCTAACAGACGGTCAGAGGGTTCTCATTCTAGAAAGTGTTAACAGACGGTCACAGGGTTCTCATTCTAGAACGTGTTAACAGACGGTCAGAGGGTTCTCATTCTAGAACGTGTTAACAGACGGTCACAGGGTTCTCATTCTAGAACGGGTTAACAGACGGTCAGAGGGTTCTCATTCTAGAACGTGTTAACAGACGGTCACAGGGTTCTCATTCTAGAACGTGTTAACAGACGGTCAGAGGGTTCTCATTCTAGAACGTGTTAACAGACGGTCACAGGGTTCTCATTCTAGAACGGGTTAACAGACGGTCAGAGGGTTCTCATTCTAGAACGTGTTAACAGACAGTCAGAGGGTTCTCATTCTAGAACGTGTTAACAGACAGTCACAGGGTTCTCATTCTAGAACGTGTTAACAGACGGTCAGAGGGTTCTCATTCTAGAACGTGTTAACAGACGGTCACAGGGTTCTCATTCTAGAACATATTAACAGACGGTCAGAGGGTTCTCATTCTAGAATGTGTTAACAGACGGTCACAGGGTTCTCATTCTAGAACGTGTTAACAGACGGTCAGAGGGTTCTCATTCTAGAACGTGTTAACAGACGGTCACAGGGTTCTCATTCTAGAACGTGCTAACAGACGGTCAGAGGGTTCTCATTCTAGAACGTGTTAAAAGACGGTCACAGGGTTCTCATTCTAGAACGTGTTAACAGACGGTCACAGGGTTCTCATTCTAGAACGTGTTAACAGACGGTCACAGGGTTCTCATTCTAGAACGTGCTAACAGACGGTCAGAGGGTTCTCATTCTAGAACGTGTTAACAGACGGTCACAGGGTTCTCATTCTAGAACGTGTTAACAGACGGTCACAGGGTTCTCATTCTAGAACGGGTCAATGTGCTTAACTGGTGTTGAAGCTGCTGACAGGGAGACACACTGACCTCGTTGTTGGTGTGTGCGTCGTCACATGACACACAAACACCCAGATAAGCCACACAGTCGGTGCTGGGTCATGTGACCTGAGCCCCTTGGACCATTTCCTCCTTTTGAAGCGTCAAGTCACGTGACCCAAAGTCAGGAGGAACCCAGTTCTGACAGACAGGAAGGAGGATGGATGAATGTCCTCTCCTCAGACACTGACATTTGACCTTTGACTTTTGACCCTGTCTGCTGCGTCTCCCCAGGTGTGGCTGACCTTTGCCCCCGTGGCGGTCCAGTCGGCCCAGTACCTGCAGGTGGGGCTGGAGGCCATCAACTGGTTGTCTCTGGTCTTCGTGGTGGTGGCCATCCCGCTCAGCTTCGCCACCACGTGGATGCTGGACACTCTGGGGTTAAAGGTCACGGTAAAGTCATGCTGCAGCAGGGCGGGGCTAGCATTAGCACTGTGTGGGGGTCGGGGGCGGTGGCTGATGTCTGCTCTGGTCCCCCCTCTGCAGCTGATCCTGGGTTCCTGGCTCAACATGCTGGGGGCCGTGACCCGATTCTGTGGGACGCTGGGGGGCCAGCAGGGGGCGCTGTTCCCTGTTGTCATGCTGGGCCAGACGCTCGGGGCGCTGGCTCAGCCGCTCATCATCTTCGCCCCCACCAAGATGGCCGCCCTGTGGTTCCACGACCAGCAGCGCGCCACGGCCAACATGATCGCCTCCATGTGTGAGTGGAGCGTCACGTGACGTGTGTGGTGTCACATGACGTGTGGTGTCACACGACATGTGATGTGTTGTGTCGTGAGGTCAAGTGGTGCTGACTGCTAGCTAACAGCTGCTAGCTAAGGGCTGCTAGCTAACGGCTAGCCCGTGTGTCTCCCCAGCTAACCCCCTGGGCCTCCTCCTGGCTAACATCGTGTCCCCGGCGGTGGTCCAGACTTCGGCTCAGATCCCGTCTCTGGTAGGTGACCCACAGAATATCCTGTCATATGGGGGGGGCACCAGGGGGGTCCCGTGGCGTGTGACGTGACGTGTGACCACTGAGGTTTGCACCACTCCTTTATTTCAGCTGCTGGCCTACGCCGTCCCAACATGCATCATCTGTCTCCTCGTAACCGTGGGGATGCGCAGCAGCGTCCCCCCCACGCCGCCGTCGGCCAGCGCCGAGGCGTCCGGCTCGGAGCCGTTCCTCCAGGGGCTCAAACTGGTCAGACCTGGTCTTCAGTGCCCGTCCACACCCACACGACGCTGCTTCCTGTTTCGTCCACACCCACACGACGCTGCTTCCTGTTTCGTCCACACCCACACGACGCTGCTTCCCGTTTCGTCCACACCCACACGACGCTGCTTCCTGTTTCGTCCACACCCACACGACGCTGCTTCCTGTTTCGTCCACACCCACACGACGCTGCTTCCCGTTTCGTCCACACCCACACGACGCTGCTTCCTGTTTCGTCCACACCCACACGACGCTGCTTCCTGTTTCGTCCACACCCACACGACGCTGCTTCCTGTTTCGTCCACACCCGCACGACGCTGCTTCCTGTTTCGTCCACACCCGCACGACGCTGCTTCCTGTTTCGTCCACACCCGCACGACGCTGCTTCCTGTTTCGTCCACACCCGCACGACGCTGCTTCCTGTTTCGTCCACACCCGCACGACGCTGCTTCCTGTTTCCTCCACACCCACACGACGCTGCTTCCTGTTTCGTCCACACCCACACGACGCTGCTTCCTGTTTCGTCCACACCCACACGACGCTGCTTCCTGTTTCGTCCACACCCACACGACGCTGCTTCCTGTTTCGTCCACACCCACACGACGCTGCTTCCTGTTTCGTCCACACCCACACGACGCTGCTTCCTGTTTCCTCCACACCCACACGACGCTGCTTCCTGTTTCGTCCACACCCACACGACGCTGCTTCCTGTTTCCTCCACACCCACACGACGCTGCTTCCTGTTTCGTCCACACCCACACGACGCTGCTTCCTGTTTCGTCCACACCCACACGACGCTGCTTCCTGTTTCGTCCACACCCACACGACGCTGCTTCCTGTTTCGTCCACACCCACACGACGCTGCTTCCTGTTTCGTCCACACCCACACGACGCTGCTTCCTGTTTCGTCCACACCCACACGACGCTGCTTCCTGTTTCGTCCACACCCACACGACGCTGCTTCCTGTTTCGTCCACACCCACACGACGCTGCTTCCTGTTTCCTCCACACCCACACGACGCTGCTTCCTGTTTCGTCCACACCCACACGACGCTGCTTCCTGTTTCGTCCACACCCACACGACGCTGCTTCCTGTTTCGTCCACACCCACACGACGCTGCTTCCTGTTTCGTCCACACCCACACGACGCTGCTTCCTGTTTCGTCCACACCCACACGACGCTGCTTCCTGTTTCCTCCACACCCACACGACGCTGCTTCCTGTTTCGTCCACACCCACACGACGCTGCTTCCTGTTTCCTCCACACCCACACGACGCTGCTTCCTGTTTCCTCCACACCCACACGACGCTGCTTCCTGTTTCCTCCACACCCACACGACGCTGCTTCCTGTTTCCTCCACACCCACACGACGCTGCTTCCTGTTTCCTCCACACCCACACGACGCTGCTTCCTGTTTCGTCCACACCCACACGACGCTGCTTCCTGTTTCGTCCACACCCACACGACGCTGCTTCCTGTTTCGTCCACACCCACACGACGCTGCTTCCTGTTTCGTCCACACCCACACGACGCTGCTTCCTGTTTCGTCCACACCCACACGACGCTGCTTCCTGTTTCGTCCACACCCACACGACGCTGCTTCCTGTTTCGTCCACACCCACACGACGCTGCTTCCTGTTTCGTCCACACCCACACGACGCTGCTTCCTGTTTCGTCCACACCCACACGACGCTGCTTCCTGTTTCGTCCACACCCACACGACGCTGCTTCCTGTTTCGTCCACACCCACACGACGCTGCTTCCTGTTTCGTCCGAACCCACACGACGCTGCTTCCTGTTTCGTCCACACCCACACGACGCTGCTTCCTGTTTCGTCCACACCCACACGACGCTGCTTCCTGTTTCGTCCACACCCACACGACGCTGCTTCCTGTTTCGTCCACACCCACACGACGCTGCTTCCTGTTTCGTCCACACCCACACGACGCTGCTTCCTGTTTCGTCCACACCCACACGACGCTGCTTCCTGTTTCGTCCACACCCACACGACGCTGCTTCCTGTTTCGTCCGAACCCACACGACGCTGCTTCCTGTTTCGTCCACACCCACACGACGCTGCTTCCTGTTTCGTCCACACCCACACGACGCTGCTTCCTGTTTCGTCCACACCCACACGACGCTGCTTCCTGTTTCGTCCACACCCACACGACGCTGCTTCCTGTTTCGTCCACACCCACACGACGCTGCTTCCTGTTTCGTCCACACCCACACGACGCTGCTTCCTGTTTCGTCCACACCCACACGACGCTGCTTCCTGTTTCGTCCGAACCCACACGACGCTGCTTCCTGTTTCGTCCACACCCACACGACGCTGCTTCCTGTTTCGTCCACACCCACACGACGCTGCTTCCTGTTTCGTCCACACCCACACGACGCTGCTTCCTGTTTCGTCCACACCCACACGACGCTGCTTCCTGTTTCGTCCACACCCACACGACGCTGCTTCCTGTTTCGTCCGAACCCACACGACGCTGCTTCCTGTTTCGTCCACACCCACACGACGCTGCTTCCTGTTTCGTCCACACCCACACGACGCTGCTTCCTGTTTCGTCCACACCCACACGACGCTGCTTCCTGTTTCGTCCACACCCACACGACGCTGCTTCCTGTTTCGTCCACACCCACACGACGCTGCTTCCTGTTTCGTCCACACCCACACGACGCTGCTTCCTGTTTCGTCCACACCCACACGACGCTGCTTCCTGTTTCGTCCGAACCCACACGACGCTGCTTCCTGTTTCGTCCACACCCACACGACGCTGCTTCCTGTTTCGTCCACACCCACACGACGCTGCTTCCTGTTTCGTCCACACCCACACGACGCTGCTTCCTGTTTCGTCCACACCCACACGACGCTGCTTCCTGTTTCGTCCACACCCACACGACGCTGCTTCCTGTTTCGTCCACACCCACACGACGCTGCTTCCTGTTTCGTCCACACCCACACGACGCTGCTTCCTGTTTCGTCCACACCCACACGACGCTGCTTCCTGTTTCCTCCACACCCACACGACGCTGCTTCCTGTTTCGTCCACACCCACACGACGCTGCTTCCTGTTTCGTCCACACCCACACGACGCTGCTTCCTGTCTGTCAGCTGACGTCCGTCTGTCCGTCTGTCCCACAGCTGCTGCGGAACAAGGCCTACCTGCTGCTGCTGCTGTGCTTCGGGGCCGGCATCGCCCTGTTCACCGCCTTCTCCACGCTGCTGGAGCAGATCCTGTGTGTCCGGGGCTACTCCAACGCAAGTACCCCCAGTGCCCCAGTGGAGCCCCCTGGTGGTGGCCGCGTGTGAATAAACCTACTGATCCCTGCAGGACTTCGTGGGCCTCTGCGGCGCCCTCTTCATCGTGTTCGGCGTCGTGGGGGCGGGACTCGTCGGCGTCTACGTCGACAAGACCAAGAAGTTCATGGAGGTCATCAAGGTCAACTTCAGCCTGTCGGCTCTGGCCTGCATCGCCTTCTCCGTGGTGAGGAGAACATCTAGAGGAACCGTGTGGTCACTGTGGGGCTGGGGTTAGGTTTAACCTAACCTCATTTTATCTTTTAAAGTCAGGTTAAGGTTAACGTTCAGTTAGGTTTACATTAGGTTTATGTTAGCATTAAGTTAAGTTTATGTTAACATTAAGTTAGGGTTATGTTAGGTTTAGGTTAATTAAATTAGGTTTAGGTTAACATTAGGATAGGTTTGGGTTAGATTAACGTTAGGTTAGGGTGGGGTTAAGGTTAGATTAGGTTTAGGTTAACGTTCGATCAGGTTTATTTTAGGTTAACATTAGGTAAGATTTATATTAGGGTAGGTATAGGTTAGATTAATGTTATTTTAGGGTTAGGATAATGTTAGGTCATGTTTAGTGTCGGTTAACTTTAGGTTATGTTTAGGTTAACTTTAGGTTATGTTTAGGTTAACTTTAGGTTAACATTAGGTTATGTTTAGGTTAACGTTAGGTTAGGTTTAGGTTAACGTTAGGTTAGGTTTAGGTTAACGTTAGGTTTAGGTTATTAGCTTAGGCTTCATCTCTACCTGCATATTTTTTAAAGGGGGGGCTGTTGTTGGAACTGGTTCTCGGTTCCAGGTCACAGCAGGGAGTGGTTGATGCTGTTGGGTCGATGTTCTCCTCCTCTCAGGTGTCTCAGGTTCCGCATCAGGACGTTGCCGTGGCGACCGTCAGCTCTCTCTTCGGGTTGTTCGGCTTCTCCATCTATCCCGTCGCCATGGAGCTGTCGGTGGAGTGTTCCTACCCCGTGGGGGAGGCCACCTCCGCCGGGCTGGTGTTTGTGTCAGGGTAGGGGCCGCTTCCACAGACCCTCAGGGGGGGTCCAGGATGACCCTCAGGGGGGGTCCAGGTGGGTGTGACTCTTCTTGTGATCTCCCCAGGCAGGTCCAGTCCCTCGTCTACATCGTCCTCCTGCAGGCTTTGACCACGCCCCTGGCCGACGCCCCCCTGTCCACCTGTGGGAACACAGTGCTGAGCTGGAGGGGTAGGTCACATGACCGTTGCGTGAACGCGCTGACGTGAGCCGTGCTCTCCCCTGACGTGGGCGTGTCCTTGCAGTGCCCATGATGGTGATGGGGGGGCTCTGCAGCGCCTTCTCCTGCTGCTTCGTCCTCTTCTTCCGCACGCCGTACCGCCGGCTGGAGGCCGAGCAGCGGGCGGCGCTCCACACACGGTACGGGGCGGCGTGTGGGGGCATCACCACCGTGGCCCCAGAGGAGCCAATCACAACCCAAAGGACTGGAGAGGGCGAGCGAGAACCACACCCCGACAGGAAGTGAAGGACCGGAGGACTCGATTTAGAACTACAACTCCCACCAGCTGGGGGGCTTCAGGCCACCCCCCATGTTTTGACCTGACTCCTGCTGTGGCCTCAGGCAGGAGGCTGGGGGCCGGGGGGGGGGCTGAATTGATCGGTTCTGAACTGCCCCATGAGTGGTTTTTACACCGGCGACGCGCCCGGAGTGTAGCCCGCCTCTCACCCGTAGTCAGCTGGATTGGCTCCAGCAACGTCCGCCCCCGTGACCCGCAAGGCTGCAGACGAGATCATCTGGTCGCCAAGGAGACGGGTGTTGTTGATTACTGTAAGATCTTGAGTCTTCCAGATTTAGCAAACAAATTAAACGACTTGAAGCCGATGTTTCCAAACGTGTGTTAATAAAGTTTATTGAGACGTTTGTGGCTTCATAATTCAGGCTGTAAAGGGTTAAAACCAACAGTTACTGCAGTTTGTCCAGAAGATCAATAAAACATCATCGGTTCACGTCCTGGTTCTGGATCTGGTTCTGGATCTGTTGGAACAGAATCCTGAACCTCGTCACGCTACGTTCACGTCCCGTCGGGTCATGTGACCCCCCTCCCGGCGTGAGGGTGGGGTTGAAACAGGAAGTAGAAGAACAGAAGAGACAACAGGAAGTAAAGTCTGACAGGTTTACTTCTCTCCACACAGAACAAAATAAAAGAAGGTTCTGGAGGCGCTGGAACCAGAACCAGAACCAGAACCAGAACCTCCTGGAGCCAGTCTCAGCTCTGCTTTAAAAAGACGCTTCGTACGAAAAAAACAAACAAAGAAACTAAAGCCCCGCCCACTCAGGAGCGCTGGAGGGACGTGGGTTCAAGTCCCGCCAAACACAAAACATTAAACCAGAGTGTGTGTGTGTGTGTGTGTGTGTGTGTGAGGCCGGAACACGCGTGTGTGTGTGTGTGTGTGTGTGTACACGCGTGTCTCAGAGCTGCAGGGCACAGAACTGCTGGTAGACGTTCAGGATGTGGGGGTCCAGTTCTGCCGTGAACAGAAGGTTCTCCAGGGTCCCCATGTACTGCTGGATGATCACATGATGCTGGGGGGGGATGACATCATCAATCAATCAATCAATCAACTTTGATTTGTATAGTGATTAATCATATCTGCAGACACAGCGGTACCTCTACTGACGAAACGCCTCAACAGGAAAATATCACCTCATCCCATTGGCTATTACCTAGCATCATCCTGGCATCCCATTGGCTCAGAGGGACCTCTGTGTGGAGCTAGATAGATGTCTATGCAGCGTCCTCGTCATTCGGCCCTCGACCCATGAGGTGTTCTGATAGTTTAACGTAAATATATTAACTTTTAGAGTATTCACTATGGACCCCAAGAAAGTGACGGAGAAAAGAGGAAAAGAAAAGACGAAGAAAAGAGTTTTTTTGTCCGTACAAACAAAGCAAGAGATGATAGAAAAGCATGAAAAAGGGATGCGTTTGGTTGATCTCTCCAAAGAATATGGCCGTAATGCATCTACAATCACCACGTTATTAAAACTAAAGGAAGTTTAAGGAGTTTAAGGCATGGCGTGGGTGGTTGGAGAAGTTCAGAAGGAGGACTGGAATTCACTCTGTTGTTCATGGTGAGGCAGGAGCGCATGAACCAAAGAGGGTAAAAAACAATGAGGACAGCAGTTAAAAGGTTAATGACCATCATTATTCTTCTTTATTCTTTGTTTTTTACGTTATACACAACTCTCATTTATTGTGTAATAATCTAATTGTAACATGTATTTGTTACATGTTTTGATGTATTTTTATGCTTTATAAAACATTTATGTCTGAATTTTGGGGGGGTTGGAACGGATCAGGACATTAACATGGAACACGCGTCTCTACTTACGAAATTTTCTTTACTTAATTTCTACCAGAACCAATTAATTTCGTAAGTAGAGGCACCACTGTGTATCAAAGACAACAGAACCTCCAGAGATGTGTGTGTGTGTGTGTGTGTGTGTGTGTGTGTGTGTTTGTTTGTGTGTGTGTGTGTGTGTGTGTGTGTGTGTACCGTCAGGAACACCTGCTGCAGTCTCTCGGTACAGTTCTTGTACCAGGGCGTCCTGAAGTCCAGACTGCTGGTCTCACAGCGAACCAGATGCTCTGTCAGCAGCATGATGAACCGCTGTGGGGGGGGGGACAGCGGTGAGTCTGGGTCCGTGCCCTTAACCCCTCCCACTCCCCCTCGCCCCTCCCCCCACCTGGAAGATGACCAGGAACAGGTTCTTCTGCTGGCTCTGGGCGGCCTCCACCTTCTCCTGCAGCCGGTCGATCTGCTCCTCCAGCCCCTCCTCCTCCTCGCTGCTCCTCTTGGCTCTGGAGCGGCTCTTGGCCCCGCCCCCCTCCTCGTCCTCCTCACTGCTCCTGTCCCCGTCCTCCTCGTCCTCACTGGCCTTCTCCATGTCCTCCTCGTTCCCGCTGTTCCTCTGCAGGAGGAACCAGCACCGTGAGAACCCAACAGAACCACCACAACCCCCCAGGCCCAGCGTCTGGGGGCGTGCTGCGCTGTGATTGGACGGGCCTAGGGGTGTGCTGCGCTGTGATTGGACGGCTCACCCTGCGGTGCTGCTGCTTCTCCAGACGGTCCTTGGCCCGCTCCAGCTCCTCCTGGATCTTCTGGACGTGTTTGTCCATCTTCCTGACGGTGGAGTGGAGCACCTCCCACACGAACAGCCTGGGGGGGGGGGAGGCAGTGTTACTGAGGGTTGTCATGGAGACAGGGGTCGTGGTGACGGGGGGGCCCACCTGGTGAACTCGTGGGCCAGGTCCTGGGAGAAGAGCCAGTTGGCCACAGTGGCACAGTCCACGATCTGGGTCCGGATCAGCTTGTCCACCAGGACCGCCATCATCTGGGGGGGTGGGGGGGCACGGGGTTAACGGCTGACGTCCTCCCCGTCGCCCTGACGACGGTTGGTGTCACCTCACCTGCGGGTGGTTCCTCCACACCTCGTACACCACCTTCAGGACGTGCAGCTTCCCCTCGTCGCTCTCCGTCAGGTTCTTCAGGATCTCGTGGAACCTGGGGGGGAGGGGGGGTAGTGGGGGGGGGTCATTATTGACGCGTTCCACCCGGGGAAGGGGCGGGTCAAGCCAACCTCCACCCGGTTCTGGTCTTACTTTCCGAGGGCGCTGAAGGAGTGGCTGAAGGACTTGGCCGCCAGGTGGAGCAACGTCTGGAGGAAGACGTCCACCTTCAGGGGGTTGAAGGTCTCACCTTCATCTGGGGGGGGGGGGTCATCATCATCATCATCAGAGGGGACAGATCAAAGCGGATGGATCAAATGGGTCAGATCAAAGGGGACAGATCAGAGGGGTCAGATCAAAGGGGACAGATCAAAGGGGACAGATCAAAGGGGTCAGATCAAAGGGGACAGATCAAAGGGGATGGATCAAAGGGGACGGATCAAAGGGGTCAGATCAAAGGGGACAGATCAAAGGGGACAGATCAAAGGGGACAGATCAAAGGGGTCAGATCAAAGGGGACAGATCAAAGGGGACAGATCAAAGGGGATGGATCAAAGGGGACAGATCAGAGGGGTCAGATCAAAGGGGACAGATCAAAGGGGACAGATCAAAGGGGACAGATCAAAGGGGACAGATCAAAGGGGATGGATCAAATGGGTCAGATCAAAGGGGACAGATCAGAGGGGTCAGATCAAAGGGGACAGATCAAAGGGGACAGATCAAAGGGGACAGATCAAAGGGGACAGATCAAAGGGGACAGATCAAAGGGGTCAGGGGGAACGGGGGGTCAGGGGGAACGGGGGGTCAGGGGGAACGGGGGGTCAGACCGTCGTCGTCCTCCTGGTTGGGGTTGGGGACGTCCTTCAGGATGGTCAGGATCTCCTCATTGGACGCTCGGTTCTTGATGGCGTTTCCTATGGTGATGGACATGGCGTAACCCGGCAACGAGGCTGGGGGGGGGGGAGAGGGGGGTCAGTGCCCACACACACACACACAGACACACAGACACACACACACACACAGACACACACACACACAGACACACACACACACACACACACACACACACACACACACACACACACACACACACACACACATAGACACACACACACACACACAGACACACACAGACAGACACACACACACACACACACACACAGACACACACACACACAGACACACACACACACACACACAGACAGACACACACAAACACACACACACACAGACACAGACACACACACACACAGACACACACACACACACACACAGACACACACACACACAGACACACACACACACACACACACACACAGACACACACACACTCACACACAGACACACACACACACACACACACACACACACACACTCACAGTTCTCCTCGGTGTACTTGTAGATGAAGATGGGGGGGGCTGGGATGAGACCAGAGAAGGTGGGGGGAACCAGATCCACGATCCTCTGGTGGTACGACAGCCTGGACCAGAAAGGAACAGTCAACCAGAACCCCTGACCCCCCAGGACCCCCAACCAGAACCCCCAAACCCCAGGACCCCTGACCCCCCAGGACCCCTGACCCCCCAGGACCCATCCTCACCTCATGCATTTCTCCAGAACCTCTTTGACAAACTTGGGTTTGGGTTTCTCTGGATCCACGGCCAGACAGTCCGACCTGGAACCAGAACACCAGTCAGACCAGTGACGTCAGACTGGGACCAGTTACCACTGGCACCAGGCCGGACGGGTACCGTCATGTCACCGGTACCAGTCCAACCAGCACCCTCATGTCACTGGTACCAGTCCAACCAGCACCCTCATGTCACTGGTACCAGTCCAACCAGCACCCTCATGTCACTGGTACCAGTCCAACCAGCACCCTCATGTCACCGGTACCAGTCCAACCAGCACCCTCATGTCACTGGTACCAGTCCAACCAGCACCCTCATGTCACCGGTACCAGTCCAACCAGCACCCTCATGTCACTGGTACCAGTCCAACCAGCACCCTCATGTCACCGGTACCAGTCCAACCAGCACCCTGACGTCACTGGTTCCAGTGACGTCAGGGTGCTGGTTGGACTGGTACCAGTCTGCTGAGGACAAACCCTACCAGTCGTCCCAGCTCCAGCGGAACTGGAAGTTACTCAGGTGGTGAGAAAACCAGTTGATCAACCTGGAAGAGAAGCAGAGGAGAGTCGGGTCAGAACCGGGCCAGGATCAGCTCAGAACCGGGCCAGGATCAGTTCAGAACCGGGCCAGGACCAGTTCAGAACCGGGCCAGGACCAGTTCAGAACCCCCCCCGTTGCTCACCTGTCCACACAGGTGGTGTTCATGGAGTCCAGCCTCATGTAGAGCATCTCTGTGGCCTGGGCCAGCTGTCAGGTGGTCAAGGCTAACTCCACAGGGGGGGCCACCCCACTGACTGACCCCTGACCTGAACAGACGCCCCCCCCCCGGTTCTGATTGGACCAGACATGAAGGATACGACCTGAGGCAGGGAGCCGGGCTGCAGCTTGCAGAGTTCGATCAGGAGGGTGGTGTACAGAACGTCGATGTGGGGGGGTGCCGGCAGGCGGAACAGCTCCCCGAAGATCACCTGACAGGAACACGGGTAGTGAGTGGGCGTGGCTGTGTGAGTGGGCGTGGCTGTGTGAGTGGGCGTGGCCTTACCTCCACGATGTGGTAGTTGAGAGGGATGTTGTTTTTCCCCGGGTAGCTGAGCAGCTGGGCGGCGCTGGGGGGCGAAACAACACAGGTCAGACATGGGGCTTCAGGGCCACGCCCCCACGGGGCCACGCCCCCACGGGGCCACACCCCCACGGGGCCACACCCCCACACCCACCAGGTCTTCCTCTCCCTCCAGTGGGTCTTGATGATGCAGTGCAGGTTCTCCTCGATGACGAACCTCTCCACCGAGTGGCTGCCGGGCATCACGGGGCCCTGGGGGGGGGCACGGGGGGCAAGAGGGGAGGGGTTAGTGATGGGGAGGGGTCACAGGCGGCGCATCTCTCCCCGTAGCACGGCACCAGCGCCAACGTACCTCGGGGGCGTCGGTGTAGTCGAACATGCGGAACACCACCTGGGGCATGGGGTAGTGGGCGTGGGGCATGTGCCCCGGGGGGGTGAAGGGGGGCAGGTTGTGCTGCAGCGCCTCACACAGGACGCTGTCGAAGGCGATGTAGGGGCGCAGGATGTGGCGCTCCTGCCAGCGGTCCTTCTTCAGCTTCTGCACCTGAGCCCATAGGCAGTCCAGGTACTGGGGGGGGGGGGCAGAACCAGGGTCAGAGCTACAGAGGAGCGATCATACGGGGGGGGGGGACACCACATGTCTCTCACCTCTTCCTGGGGGTGTGGCTTCTCTGCCGTCCACACCTGCAGCATGGGAACGTGTGTCTTTACCCGTCTCCTGGAAACAACAGCAGGATTACAACACGCAACAGGAACACGGAAACATGGAACAGAAACAGGAGCAGAAAACAGAAACAGGAACATGGAACAGAAACAGGAACACGGAATAGAAACAGGAACAGAAACAGGTACACAGAACAGAAACATGGAACAGAAACAGGAACACGGAATAGAAACAGGAACAGAAACAGGTACACAGAACAGAAACATGGAACAGAAACAGGAACACGGAATAGAAACAGGAACATGGAACAGAAACAGGAACAGAAACAGGTACACGGAATAAAAACAGAAACATGGAACAGAAACAGGAACACGGAATAGAAACAGGAACATGGAACAGAAACAGGAACAGAAACAGGTACACAGAACAGAAACATGGAACAGAAACAGGAACAGAAACAGGTACACAGAACAGAAACACGGAATAGAAACAGGAACATGGAACAGAAACAGGAACAGAAACAGGTACACAGAACAGAAACATGGAACAGAAACAGGAACACAGAACAGAAACATGGAACAGAAACAGGAACAGAAACAGGTACACAGAACAGAAACAGGGAACAGAAACAGGAACAGAAACAGGTACACAGAACAGAAACATGGAACAGAAACAGGTACACAGAACAGAAACACGGAATAGAAACAGGAACATGGAACAGAAACAGGAACAGAAACAGGTACACAGAACAGAAACATGGAACAGAAACAGGAACACAGAACAGAAACATGGAACAGAAACAGGAACAGAAACAGGTACACAGAACAGAAACATGGAACAGAAACAGGAACAGAAACAGGTACACAGAACAGAAACAGGAACAGAAACAGGAACACGGACTAGAAACAGGAACATGGAACAGAAACAGGAACAGAAACATGGAACAGAAACATGGAACAGAAACAGGTACACAGAACAGAAACATGGAACAGAAACAGGAACACGGAATAGAAACAGGAACATGGAACAGAAACAGGAACACGGAATAGAAACAGGAACATGGAACAGAAACAGGAACAGAAACAGGTACACAGAACAGAAACATGGAACAGAAACAGGAACAGAAACAGGTACACAGAACAGAAACAGGAACAGAAACAGGAACACGGACTAGAAACAGGAACATGGAACAGAAACAGGAACAGAAACAGGTACACAGAACAGAAACATGGAACAGAAACAGGTACACAGAACAGAAACATGGAACAGAAACAGGAACAGAAACAGGTACAAAGAACAGAAACAGGAATAGGAACAGGAACACAGAACAAAAACATGGAACAGAAACAGGAACACAGAACAGAAACACGGAACAGAAACAGGAATAGGAACAGAAACAGGAACACAGGACAGAAACACGGAACAGAAACAGGAACAGAACAAAAACATGGAACAGAAACAAGAACACAGAACAGAAACACGGAACAGAAACAGGAACAGAAATATGGAACAGAAACAGGAACATGAAACAAACATGGAACAGAAACATGGAACAGGAACATGGAACAGGAACAGGAACATGGAACAGAAACAGGAACAGAAACATGGAACAGGAACATGGAACAGAAACATGGAACAGAAACAGGAACAGAAATGTGGAACAGGAACATGGAACAGGAACAGAAACATGGAACAGGAACATGGAACAGAAACAGGAACATGGAACAGAAACAGGAACAGAAACATGGAACAGGAACATGGAACAGAAACAGAAACATGGAACAGAAACAGGAACAGAAATGTGGAACAGGAACATGGAACAGAAACATGGAACAGGAACATGGAACAGGAAGACGGAACAGAAACAGGAACATGGAACAGGAAGATGGAACAGGAACAGAAACACGGAACAGGAACACGTCTGACTTGAGGTAGCCGTCGATCTGGCTGAGCAGACGCTCCATCTCCACGTCTTTCTTCTCGTGGAGCTCCTTCCCCACCCAGGGCAGACAGGACAGCACCACGTACACGAACCAATCAGAGCGCACCTGAGGACACCCCCCCCCCAGAGATTAACCAATGACTGGCCCACGCTAAACGTTTAGGTGGAGAAGCGTAGATTCACATGTTCACAGCCCCGGGTTCAGCCTCCCCAGGGGGGCACCAGCCAGTCCCAAACCGGGGGCAATGCAGAGGGGCGTGGCAGGGAGGGCATCCAGCACACAAAACTTTACCAAACAAATAGCAGCCTTCATCTAAAATGGAAACAGGATGAGAGGCTGTGGCGACGCCTACTGGGACACGCCCACAGGAAGTAGTCCCTTTAGAGCCACAGCCCCTTCCTTTACATGAACAGGTTTCACCAGAATGTGGTGAGGTCACATGTCCTCTACCTGAGGCACGTCTTCCTCCTGAGTAACACTGATGAAGTTCTCGAACATGGCCACCATGGAAGGAGCAGCGATCACATGACAGTTCACCAGGTCCGACAGGAAACGCACCTACACAAACAAACCACACGGGGTTAAACCAACAGCGCCCCCAGCTGGACCTCCTGCTCCTGCCGGACCCACCAGGTAGACGGCCTCCTGGTACAGGTTATTCTTCAGCGTCTCCTTCAGCTGGCGGATCATGGCCTCCACAAACTCCCCGCCAAAGTTGTAGTTCCTGGCGTTGAGGAGGCCGACCAGCGTGGTGTACACCGTCAGCTTCTCCGGCAGCAGGCGGGCGCTGTGGAGACACGCCCAAGTCAGAACGCAGCACAGCACGACACAGCGAGGGGGGGGGTGCATGGGGACGTACACACAACACAAGATGCGCAGGATCTTGTTCTTGTAGTTCGGAAGGTCGGCCTCCAACACGCCGGCCAGCCCCTCCAGGTTGCTCTCCAGGGACGACGTGCTCTGCAGGAAGTCACAGCGTTTAGAGCTGGTCATCTAGTCCTTTACAGGATGTACTGCACGATAAGGCGCAACTAAAAGACTGATGTCCTAAAAAACGACAGCGCGCTTTATAATCCAGGGCGCCTTACAGTGCAGAGAACACTGATTCAATCGAGCGTGTGTCTGTCAGAGGGAACCAGCTCACCTTCTCCCCCACGCGTATTATCAGAGACTCCAGCCGGTCTTCGATCTCAATGGGCTCTGATGTTCTCCTCCGTTTGTGGCCCCGCCCACCTGGAAGAGGAAACAATGTCACAGGCTGAGGAGGGGGGGCTAGAGGTGACCAGCTGGTCGGGGGTCACATGCTGTGAACTCAAAACGACACTGCGCCAAACAACAACGCCGTGGAGCTACATCCACTCACAGCACAATGACGTCACCGACGAGCAACACAGACGCTGGATTATAATCTAAGGCCCCGTCCACATGATGACGGATTTTTTTGAAAACGCAACTTTTTAACATCGCATAGAAAACGATTCGCCTCCACACAACAGCGTTTTCAAAAAAATCTCCGTCCACACGTGAACGCTCCAGTGCGTTTTCGAAGACGGCTATAAGCATACCAAACCATGTGGTGGCAGCATTGAGTCAAATTTTATCCAACAGGAATCCTCCGTGTTTTGTGCAGAGGTTTTCGTCGCAGGCGAGACGTCAGCGTTTTTAAAAAGTTGCGGATACCCCGTCCACACGACAACGGAGCCCCAGCGTTTTTAAAACAAACCACCTCGGCCAGCGTTTTCGAAAAGTTGCGTTTTCGTTCCGGATATCCGCGTTGTCGTGTGGACAGAAGGCGTAAACGCAACAAAAAAGTTGCGTTTTCAAAAAATCCGTCATCGTGTGGACGGGGCCTGATTCACACAGGAAATTTATTTTCACGACTGTTTCCATTCATCACGTCGGTCAACGCGGTGACGTGTTGTAAGGTCAGTGTTCATCCGTTAGTCCACCAAATATCTTCACATTGCAGACAGAAAGATGAAACAAAAAGCACATTACTCGGGCAGCAGAGGGGATGAAAATGAGATGATGACCTTGAGAAAATTAGGTCAAGGTCGAATTTTCACTTTCATTCATTTTTTGCACATATCTCAGGAACCGGATAAGATAAGAAGACGAAACAAAAGGCGTTATATTCAGGGAGGCAAGAGGATGAAAATTAGATCACAACCTTGACCATGAAACACTAGGTCAAGGTCAAAGTTTTACTTTTATACCTTTTGATACCTTTTTTTTGTTGGCCCGTAGTGGCGGCGCACCCAGGGTGCAGCGGCTCTAGACCGACTTTCCATCGGGCCTTTTAATTTCATTGTACCGTCCCTGTGTACTGACAAACAAAGCTCTTTGTCGTCTTTTTAGCTACACATCTCTGAAACCTGATGAAAAAATGTGTAGGTCAGGGTAACATGTTGATTCAGGGGTGTCGCCTTGTTTCCGTTTAGCTGGAGTACTCTCACGTCACGATCAACACAATGACGTCACGAACGAGCAGTACAGACGCTGGATAACGATGCTGGAATATAATCTGGTTCATCCAGGAAGCTATTATTTTCGTGACTGTTTCCGGGAACCACAGTTGATGCTGCAGCTCCGGTACCGCCTCCGGTACCAGCCGCTAGATCTAACCGGGTACCGGGTGCTGTTAGCGCGTTAGCTCTCAGGCTATCGCCGCGAAAGCAAAGGACGAACCGAACAGGAGCACCGATCACCGCCCGACCCGGGAACCGGGAACAGAACCGAACCCCGCGCCGGGATCCACGCAGTGGATTAGCGGGACGAGCTAACGCGGCTAGCCGCCGCGGCTCGGTCCCGGTCGGCTCTCCGGTCCGGTCTTACCGTCGTACTCGTCGCTGTGTCGTCGCCTCCGCGGCATTTTCCCGGTGATCGTCCGACCGAAGGGCTGAAGCTCCGTTAAGGCGGTACCGCTGCTCCCGAGCCGCTCAGCCGCGACGCTCCACCGCTCAGGCAGAAGAATAGCGGTCCGATTCAAGAGGAGCACTTCCGGGGCAGGCGGCGGTCACCGGAAGTGTAACCTTCTTTTTCTTCCGGGCTTTGATCGCGTTCCGCTACATCCGGGTTCGCGTTAACAGTAAGTTAACGTTTTTAGTTTATTGGTATGAACGATTTCAGCATTGGTAAGGAGTTGTTTTAGTTTTTAGAGTATTGTTAGTATTTTAGGTTAGTGACGTCAGAGAGCAAACCAGCGCACGTTCCAGAGCGGATGGCGGCGGCCACGCGCCCACATAGAACCGGAAGTAGTTCAACTTTAACGCGTTAGGACCGGACTAGACTGGACCTGCCGGCTAAACTAAGGTTTAATTTGTGGAACCTACTGACTAAATGAAGGTTTACTCTGTGGGCCCCACTGACTAAGTTGGAGTTTGTCCCCGGGGGTCCGTTACTGACCGTTACTAACCGTTACTGACCGTTACTAACCGTTAGTAAGGATGGATGACGCGCTGTCCTCGGGTTTCGCGGACCTGGAGGTGGACGCTCCGGAATCCCGCGGACCCAGAGTGAAGGACCAGCTGAGTTCCACCCAGAGGAGGATCCACAGCCGCTGCAGGAGGGAGGCAGGTGTTACCGGGCGGAAAAGTGATTAGAAGTGATCAGTGTATTGAACAGCCTCGTGTCATGTGTGTAATACTGACCAACACTCTGTTCCATAGTGAATATTTAATAGTCTGGACTCACGTCTGCAGAGACGTGGAAACATTTAACTCAATGCGTTGTTGATAAAGTTATTTCAATTTCAATCTGTTTCCTGTCTGCAGTCGTTTGCTGCCTTCGTGGCCTCCAGGAGGGGCGGCGGTCCGGAGGAGGGGGCCGCGTCCTGCTGCGGGCAGACCTTCAGGGGGCTCTCTGCCCTCCACAGACACGTCGCCCGGTCACATGACGCTGAGATACAGCGGCTCACGCAGGAAATGTACCAGCGTGTGTTATGGCGGCAGGAAGAGGAAGCAGGACGCCGGCGGCCGGACGGCGGTGAGGCGGGGCAGGTGGACGTTTCTGCGTGGATGCCTGAGACAGGCCACATCTCTGAGGAGCAGCTCCTGACGTAGGGTCAATGGTCAAAGGTCAGGTTTTTGTCCCTGGTCTCGAGCTCTAGTCCAGAACGCTGATGGTCTCCATCTGCCCCCCAGGGGTCCAGGCCGGGTCCTGCTCTACTACCACTACTGCAAGGTGGACGACCCCCACCTCGTCTGTGATTGGCAGAGAGCTCTGTGTGAGAAGCTGCACCTGACCGGCAAGGTGAGAACACGCTTTGGTGAGGGGTGGGGGGGGGTAGATTATCTACCTGTCCCTCTAGAACCTGTAGAACATTCCGTGATGCTCTCCTCCAGGTGAGGGTGGCGACTGAGGGCATCAACGGGACGGTGGGGGGCACCAGCGTGGCCACCGACCTCTACGCCGCCACCATGTGTTCACATCCCATCTTCAGGATGGAGGAGGAGGAGTTTAAGGTCAGCATAGTTTAGGGTTAGCATTAGCATTTGAACTCCTAGCCGCTGCAGCAGACACTTCCTGTCGTTGGGTTGGTGCTTCCTGTTGGTGTTGTTCTGAACCGTTCTGTGTTGTCAGTCCAGTGATGGGGGAGCAGAGTGTTTCACCGACCTGAGGGTGGGGGTCCACAAGGAGATCGTCCCGATGGGCGTCGACCCAGACGTCATTCCCTATCAGCTAGCAGGTAAGACCCGTAAGACCCGCCCTCACCTGAGCTGCTGGGATCTATCTGGGTTCCAGGTTCTCTTCGGGTTCTGGTGGGGTCCTGGGTTCTGGTGGGGTTCTGGGTTCTGTCTAGGATCTGTTGGGGTTCTTTTGGGTTTCTGGGTTCTGGTGGGGCTTTGTTGGGTTCTGTTTGGGTGCTGGGTTCTGTCCTGGTTCTATCCGGGTTCTGTGGGTCTGTCTGATAGAACCTTGAAGGTGTTCCTTCCTGCTCAGGTGTCCGTTTGGAGCCAGAAGACTTCCACAGAGAAGTCCAGGCTCTGGTGGCTGGGGGGGGTCCGAGCCCCGACACCGTCCTCCTGGACTGCCGCAACTTCTATGAGAGTAAAATAGTAAGTACCACCCCCCCCAAAAAAAAACCCGCCCCTAAAGGAAGGGTTAAATCTGGACCCGGGTCGTGGTCGTGTTGTTCTGGAAGAACACCAGCAGGGGGCTCTGGACCAGCTTCCTGTTGGGATCGACCTTTGACCCCACACACGGGCTGACGGTGGTGTCCCCCCAGGGCCGGTTCCGTCGCTGTCTGGCTCCAGACATCAGGAAGTTCAGCTACTTCCCGGCCTACGTGGACCAGAACCTGGATCTTTTCCGGGACAAGCGGGTCCTGATGTACTGCACCGGGGGGGTCCGCTGCGAGCGTGGCTCCGCCTACCTGCGCTCCAAAGTAGGTTCAGGAAGTCTGTGTGTGCTGGGGTGGGCGGGCCTCCCCTGTAACTGGACTTCCTGTCTGCAGGGGGTGTGTAAGGAGGTGCTCCAGCTGAAGGGGGGGGTCCACCGCTACCTGGAGCGCTACCCCGACGGGTTCTACCGGGGGAAGCTCTTCGTCTTCGACGAGCGCTACGCCATCTCCTCCAACGATGATGTAATCTCAGGTGAGCCGCTCAGCGCCGCTGGTCCCACAGGAAGTCAGGAGTCCTGACGCCGCTGCACTTCCTGTCCAGCCTGCAGGTACTGCGGCGCCCCCTGGGACCGGTACCGGCTCTGCTCCAGCCGCTCCTGCTGCCAGTTGGTTCTGTCCTGCCCCCGCTGCAGACGGGAGGGGCACACGGCCTGCTGCCCCCGCTGCCACGCCAAGGGAGGGGCAACGGGCGGGGCCGCCGGGCCACCCCCCAAAGAGGAGTGTGACTGCACCGGTGGACGTCCCAGAATCCCTCAGGACGTGCAGCGGTAGGGAACCAGGACAGGAAGCCGCGTGGAACGGTCAGAAAGGTCCAGATGGAACCCAGGAAGTGAAGCCCTGATTGGCTCCTTCAAATTAAAATACGGTAACGTTGGCCCGAGTCCTTCCTGTTGGTGCTTGGGTCCAGTCCCGTCGTCATCAGCTGGAGAAACCTGATGTCCTGTTTTCATGACGCTTCTTCCTGATTGGTCAGCAGTGAAACACATGAACTCTGACCCCAGAGACAAGAGTCTTTACCGCCTGTGAGCTTCACTTCCTGTCCAGTTACCTTTCACAATAAAATCAAAGCACATCAACACTGAAGTCAATTGTTTAAATTGTTATTTTTATTTGTGATCATTTGTTATTGCTGTCATTAATATTATTATTACTGTTATTGTTTGTTGTTATTATCGAAGCCTTTTGTGAGACTGCAAACAAGACTCTTCACACAGGTGAGCGTTTACCTATTAAATCACGTGACCTTCCAGGTGTGGGTCGTGACCACGGACTGAATTGATTTCCGATGAGGAAACGCAGTGCCGTTGCTGCGTTGACCGCTCTTCGCCAGTAGGCGGCGGTGTGGGCACCGTAGGTGAGCCAGAAGTAAATCAACCGACGAAGCAGAACAACACAAAGCGGAAGAGGAAGTGGCAGCAGGACGATGTCTGTCCGGAAGCAGCCGTTTGTGTGTGTTTTGTTTTAGTTAAAGGAAAAAGAAAAAAAGACAATTACATTTCCACATTTCAGACTAAGGAACATTTCATACATTGGACAGATCACACATGGGGTACAGGAAGGATACATTAATACTAAACCATAAAAAAGAAACAACAAAAAAGATAAAGTTAAGAGGTAGATTTAGTCTTGAGTTAGGGCATATAGTCTGTTACATTCAGTGCTTGTTTGGTTTTAATATACTTCAGTGATTTTTTGAAGTTTTTTAGTTCATGTAAACACAAAACAACGGTCTCATTTTCATAAAACGACACTTATGTATTTGTGTTTACTTGTTTACTCGTGAACGTTTTTCACGTGGTGTTTCCTGTTTACTTTCACGTTTGAGACGCGGAGCGGAAGTGTTTCCTGCAGGACATACCGGAAGACACGGACGTCTTCGGTGAGCCGCCCGGTGGTCCACTTCCGGTTAGCAGCTCGAGCTAACGTAGCTTTAGCGGACTAGCTTCAGCCGTTTCCGTTGCTCACGAGCGGCTGATTATTTGGACTTCCGCTGTTGTTGATCACCGGAAATCAGGAGACTATCGATCCATGACCGAAATCTAGAGTTATAGTATTTATACAGTAGAGTTCTATAATATTAAGTTAATATTAAATAATACTTATTGATAATTAATATTATTATTAACAGATGTGTAATATGTTCTGTTTACGGCCTGATGAGGGTGTGCTCGGGGGTACTCCACGTCCTCCTGGGGGGTCACGACCTCTTCCTGCCTTGCAGGTCACTTCCAGACTCACCTGTATGGCCACGAAAGGGACGCGAACCCGTGGGCCAATCAGAACCTGAGGGTGCTTGTGGAAGTCGATAGGTTCTGATGGGCAGGTGAGAACACAAACCCTTCCTGTGGGGCATGGGGGGTTCCTATCTACGTCCTGGTGCTGACTGCCGGTCGTTGGGTTTATGTCCCCCCAGCGGGTTCTTTTCCGGGACTTCGGCTCAGACGGGAGGTTCTTCTTCACCTCGTTCACACCAGGACGTCATAAGGTCTGCCTGCTGCCGCGCTCCTCACAGCACCCCCTGTCTGCTGGAGGCAGGATGGTGTGACGACGCGACTGTCCTCCCTGCTGCATTGATGTTCATCTGTACCTTAGTGTTTACAGTAGTAATGACATTACTTTAGTATTAGAGTAGTAATGACACTACTTTAGTCGAAGAAGGAGGAGGAAAGTGTGTTCGTAGGAAGAGAGAGAAGAGGAGCGCCAAGAGTATAGGACTAAGAGTAGGGACGTTGAATGTTGGAACTATGACAGGAAAAGGTAGAGAGTTGGTCGACATGATGCAGAGGAGGAAGGTAGACATACTCTGTGTCCAGGAGACCAGGTGGAAAGGTAGCAAGGCTAGAAGTTTAGGAGCAGGGTTCAAGTTGTTCTATCATGGTGTAGATGGGAAGAGAAATGGAGTAGGAGTTATCTTGAAGGAGGAGTTTGTTAGGAATGTCCTGGAGGTAAAAAGAGTGTCAGATAGAGTGATGAGTCTGAAGCTAGAAATAGAAGGTGTGATGTTCAATGTTGTCAGTGGGTATGCCCCACAGGTAGGATGTGAGCTGGAGGAGAAGGAGAAATTCTGGCTGTACTTTGATGAAGTGATGCAGAGCATACCTAGAAGTGAGAGAGTTGTCATTGGTGCAGACTTCAATGGACATGTTGGTGCAGGTAACAGAGGTGATGAGGAGGTGATGGGCAGGTTTGGTATCCAGGGGAGGAACGCAGAAGGACAGATGGTAGTTGACTTTGCAAAAAGGATGGAAATGGCTGTAGTGAATACTTTCTTCCAGAAGAGGCAGGAACATAGGGTGACCTATAAGAGTGGTGGTAGGAGCACACAGGTAGACTACATCTTGTGTAGACGGTGTAACCTGAAGGAGATCAGTGACTGTAAAGTAGTGGTAGGTGAGAGTGTAGCCAAACAGCATAGGATGGTGGTGTGTAGGATGACTCTGGTGGTGAGGAAGATGAAGAGGACAAAGACAGAGCAGAAGACGAAATGGTGGAAGCTAAAAAAGGAAGAGTGTTGCATGACCTTTAGGAAGGAGTTAAGACAGGCTCTGGGTGGTCAGGAGGTGCTTCCAGATGACTGGACAACTACAGCTAATGTGATCAGGGAGACAGGTAGGAGAGTATTTGGTGTGTCATCTGGAAGGAAAGTAGATAAGGAGACTTGGTGGTGGAATGAGGAGGTACAGGAGTGTATACAGAGAAAGAGGTTAGCTAAGAAGAAGTGGGACACTGAGAGGACTGAGGAGAGTAGACAGGAGTACAGGGAGATGCAGCGTAAGGTGAAGGTAGAGGTAGCAAAGGCCAAACAAGAAGCTTATGATGACTTGTATGCTAGATTGGACAGTAAGGTGGGAGAGACTGATCTATACAGGCTGGCAAGACAGAGAGACAGAGATGGGAAGGACGTGCAGCCAAAAAAAGAGTACTACAGATGCAGTATTTGCTTTGAGGATGTTGATGGAGAAGTACAGAGAAGGCCAGAGGGAGCTGCATTGTGTTTTTGTAGATCTGGAGAAAGCTTATGACAGGGTGCCCAGAGAGGAACTGTGGTATTGTATGAGGAAGTCTGGAGTGTCAGAGAAGTATGTTAGAGCGGTGCAGGACATGTATGAGGACTGTAAGACAGTGGTGAGGTGTGCTGTAGGGGTGACAGAGGAGTTCAAGGTGGAGGTGGGACTGCATCAGGGATCAGCTCTGAGCCCCTTCTTGTTCGCTATGGTGATGGACAGGCTGACAGACGAGGTTAGACAGGAATCTCCATGGACTATGATGTTTGCAGATGACAGTGTGATCTGCAGTGAGAGTAGGGACATTACCATAGTATTTAGAGTAGTAATGACATTACCATAGTATTTAGAGTAGTAATGACATTACCATAGTATTTAGAGTAGTATTGACATTACCATAGTATTTAGAGTAGTATTGACATTACCATAGTATTTAGAGTAGTATTGACATTACCATAGTATTTAGAGTAGTGATGACATTATTAAGAGACTTCCTGTTGGTTGACTAAGGACTTCCTGTTGGGTTGAAGACTTCCTGTTGGTAGGTGGAGGCCTTCCTGTTGGTGTTGACCTACTGATGAACTTCCTGTCTGTGCAGACGCTCCATCTGGATGTCCAGGTGGGGGTTCGCTCCAGGAACTCCACTGAGGTCGCTGCCCGGGACCAATGGACCAGGATGGAGCTGCGAGTCCAACGGCTGCAGCAGCAACTCCAGCAAATTCTGACGGAGCAGGAGTTCTAGAAGGTGTGTGTCACCAGTACTGGTAGGTGGTCCTGGTACCGGTACCAGGACCAGGTCGTCTCTCTACTCAGGGTATCACCAGCTCCTGTTCTGCTCGCAGCTCGGTGAGGAACAGGTCCGTGAGATCCACCTCAGCACCGGCGCCTGGATGTTCTGGTGGCCCATGGTGCGCTCGCTCTACGTGGTGATCTTCATCATCTTCATCACCCGCTCCTGGTAGGACGTCCCATCCTCCAGCGTCTCTATGGAGACCAACCCAGCTCATGGACACGTAGAGATCAAACTGTTTTATCTGGATTGGACCCGGTAGAGTCCAAAATCCAGAACCTCAAAGGCCCTGAAGAGTACAACAGTGTTTTACTGTCATGAAACGGGACGTTTTAAAGGATTCATTCCAAGTGGCTTTAATTAAAGTAGTAACATGAAGCGCCTCTAGATAGATAGATAGATATATACTTTAATAATCCCAAGGGAAATTCAGGTCTAAGCTTGTTAGAGGCGCTTCACGTTACTACTACCCCTGGAAGTCCAAGCTGAGGGCAAAATAACTGAGCTGCAAGCCCAGCGTGAGAGATCATCACACACACATTTACAGCCCAGCCACGTGGAAACCAATGTTCACTCAAGGTATCGTGAATTTTGGGGCAACATAAAAAACTTTCATTGATGGGACAGTCGTGAAGGACAGCTTTAACACAGTGGAGAGAAAACAGATTAAAGGTGAGATGAGTAAATGTCAGCTTCAACAGCAACCAGAAAATCAGAAATATTAACAGCTTGATGCATCTGTGGACACTGATGAGTCTACAGATGTTACTGGTAATGCCCAGCTTTTGGTGTGTGTCAGGTTCCTTCACCAATACATTTGAAGAGACACATGCAGGATCTCATTGATCTGTAAGGAAAAGCTGCATCAAGAGACCATTTTGAGTCACCTGACCTGCTTCTTTCTGGCTGCAGACTAGGAGTGTTTCCTGGTCTAACCACAGTAACACGACACACCTTCACTGTTTGGACCGACTAACGGCTGTGAGTCAGCTTTTTCCACCATGAACGTTATGGAAAACGAGTGCCGTTCTAGGTTCACCTATGAACACCTCCTGAATGGCACCGAGTCCATTCCAACCAAGATTTAAATGACTGGCAGTCACATGTCCATTTCTTTAAGAAAGCTCTGTTTGCATTTTTCATGGCTTTCTGAAGATGTGAATGTTTTTTTACTTGAAGTGTAGGCCTTCAGTTCTTCAGCTTTAATTTATGAGAAAAAAAGGATTATTCAGCTATGTTTGCACTTTGGAATTTTTTTTTAATTCTGAGGTTTGTGTGTTATCCAATCTCACATAAAGGTTTTAAATTAATTCTCCTGGATCTACGTTTATTTATGGTAAAGAGCTGTTCACTCTGTGAAACATTCTGCATTGAAAATAGACAATAAATATTGTTGAAACCATGAAAATACAGACATAAGACACAAACTGGGATCAGACCCTTAACTAAGAGGAAATTTTAATAACTGGACCGCCATGAGTTTTAACTGAATAACCCTGAGTTAGGGTCAGGGGTTAGGGTCAGGGGTTAGGGTCAGGGGTTAGTATGAACTGAATACATTCGTCAGATTTCGCGAACAAAAGTCATCAAGCAGAACAAAAACAATAACCAGACATGACTGAACCCCACAATAAAGTGTGTCCACAGGTGGACTTTTACTGTGAAAATCCAAACAGGGCTTGGTCTCGGTCGGTTCCTTCCTGCGGGTTCTGCTTCAGAACACTTTGGACCTGCAGGAACATCAGGGACACGATGAAGAAGAGTAACCCCCCCACCCCCCCACCTGAAGCCCACCCATCCTCTTCCTGTCTCACCTGGAGAAGGCCAACACGGAGAAGCCCCCCAGCAGGAACTCCAGGCTGTAGAAGCAGAGCAGGATGGCGCTGAGGATGACCTCCAGACGCAGGACGAAGGTCTGCAGCAGCAGGTAGTAGACGGCCAGCGAGGCACAGGCGCCCAGGAGGAAGAGCGACACACAGGAGGCCAGCGAGCGCTCGCACAGGTTCCCCTTCCAGCCTGATGACACACACCAGGTCACACACCCGTCCTCACCGCTGTCTCACACACCCGTCGTCACCACTGTCTCACACACTCGTCCTCACCACTGTCTCACACACTCGTCCTCACTGCTGTCTCACACACCCGTCCTTACCGCTGTCTCACCCGTCCTCACCGCTGTCTCACACACCCGTCCTCACCGCTGTCTCACACACTCGTCCTCACCACTGTCTCACACACTCGTCCTCACCACTGTCTCACACACACTCGTCCTCACCACTGTCTCACACACCCAACATCACCACTGTCTCACACACCCGTCGTCACCACTGTCTCACACACTCGTCCTCACCGCTGTCTCACACACCCGTCCTCACCGCTGTCTCACACACTCGTCCTCACCGCTGTCTCACACACCCGTCCTCACCGCTGTCTCACACACCCGTCGTCACCACTGTCTCACACACTCGTCCTCACCGCTGTCTCACACACCCGTCCTCACCGCTGTCTCACACACCCGTCGTCACCACTGTCTCACACACTCGTCCTCACCGCTGTCTCACACACCCGTCCTCACCGCTGTCTCACACACCCTTCCTCACCGCTGTCTCACACACCCATCCTCACCGCTGTCTCTAATCTCTAATCTGTCTCTAATCCTGTGTTCCTCTTTGGTAACGTTTTTTCTGCTGGATGCCCTTCCTCCACACCCAGTGCGTTATCCTGGTGAATCCTGGTGTTCTTGTTCTTCCTGTGAGAACATTAGTCGACTGACTCACCATAAAAGATCCTGAGAGTCTCCAGACCGAGGAAGAGGAGCAGCAGAACCACATCCAGAACCAGAGTGTGTGACGGGTAGGGCAGCAGGATCCCTGCAGGGACACAGCAGGACCGCTGAGTCATGACTAACACAACAGGACCGCTGAGTCATGACTAACACAGCAGGACCGCTGAGTCATGACTAACACAACAGGACCGCTGAGTCATGACTAACACAACAGGACTGCTGAGTCATGACTAACACAACAGGACCACTGAGTCATGACTAACACAGCAGGACCGCTGAGTCATGACTAACACAGCAGGACCGCTGAGTCATGACTAACACAGCAGGACCGCTGAGTCATGACTAACACAGCAGGACCGCTGAGTCATGATTAACACAGCAGGACCGCTGAGTCATGACTAACACAACAGGACCGCTGAGTCATGAGTAACACAGCAGGACCGCTGAGTCATGATTAACACAGCAGGACTGCTGAGTCATGACTAACACAACAGGACCGCTGAGTCATGACTACCACAGCAGGACCGCTGAGTCATGACTAACACAGCAGGACCACTGAGTCATGACTAACACAGCAGGACTGCTGAGTCATGACTAACACAGCAGAACCAGCTGAGTCATGACTAACACAACAGAACCAGCTGAGTCATGACTCATCACCACAATCCCTTCATCCCTTCACTCTGACTGGTTGGAGCATGGAGACCCACACACCTTTATAGAGGAACCTGAAGCGTGTTCTGATTGGTTGGAGCATGGAGACCCACACACCTTTATAGAGGAACCTGAAGCGTGTTCTGATTGGTTGGAGCATGGAGACCCACACACCTTTATAGAGGAACCTGAAGCGTGTTCTGATTGGTTGGAGCATGGAGACCCACACACCTTTATAGAGGAACCTGAAGCGTGTTCTGATTGGTTGGAGCATGGAGACCCACACACCTTTATAGAGGAACATCAGGATCTCTGCCAGGTAGAACGCTGCAAAGTAGACGCTGTTGAGGAGGAGGAGAACCTGCAGAGCGACGGAGGAACGCCGAGGAAGACGAGTGGAGGACGACATCACAGACGGACCCGTCCCCGCTTCAGGACAACGATCCGATTGGCCGGCTGCCTGCAGGTGAGAGACGTCAGGTGGAACCAATCAGAACTCACATCATCACGGGTCAGAACGTGTTCTCCAACGCGGTCCTCTAGTACCTTAAAGCGTGTCGTGGATCTAGAACCCTAAAGTAGACCGTGGGTCCATCTCTGGGTCGGGTTTAAGCTCACATTAAACCTCCAGCTAACAGAACTGAGCGCCTTCTAGAGTTAACCTAGCATGGACTGATCAGATCGATGGAGAACACGTCAATAATCCCGGGGGGGGGACGTCCCGTCCTGCTGTTAGAACCGACGCGTTCGTTCCCGCTCACGTCAGACGGAACGTTTCAGAGCGGAACCTTTGTTCCGGTTCGGTGTCCGGGGGGAATCCGCGTCACACGGGTTCTCCAGCAGCTAGCAAGTAGCTTAGCAGCTAGCAGGGACTTACCGGCAGTGTTTCTCTCTGTCCGGTGAAACCGGGAGGGGGTCTCCATCACGTCCGCTGTCAACTGGAGCCATGAAGGGAGGACCCGCCCCCTGTCGTCACCATGGCAGCGCTGGTTGCTAAACACGGTAGCTGTGTTCCACTTCCGGTGATGGACGCGCAGGTCAACCGGAAATGATTCTTTTAACTTCCTAAAGGTCTTGATTTGTTTTTATTGATCTCATCGAACATCAAAGTTATTCTCTGAGGAACGAGCAGGAACAAGAAGTGACACTAAGAGAAAAAACAAAATATACCCGAATTATTTTAAAATGTTTGTTTCTACAGTAAATGTATAAAATGTGGTTTTGTATGAGATTCGTTTCTGTCGTGTTTTCATTTACTCATCAACACTTTATGAATCATTTCTGACGGAAAACATGGGAAAGATTTGGGAGAAAATCAGATAAATGTGAAATATTCCGTTTTTCGCTGCTGTTTGTGGTTATTTTGTCAGTTGTGTCGGTAAAACACTTTGTGCTCTTATAACGCTGCATAGTTCTCTACTTCATAGCTCCCTCCGTCCTGGAACTAAATATTGCCCTTAAAAATTAAATACATACACAAATAAAATGGCCAAAATATTTGCTTTGAGATTTTTTCCATTATAAACACTATAATTTATATTAAACAAGTGAAACCTCATATCTTTGCCTTTTAAATAATTTTAAATCAGTTCTGAAGAGATGAAAAGTGTGGAGGAACATTTTTACAGGAGGAGGAAGCAAATCTTCAGAATTTATTAGTCGATCAATAATAACAAATTTATTTTGAAAAAGATTTAAGGACATGAGTCTGACATCATCAACAGGAAGTGACTTTATCAGAATCAGCTGGTGGAGACAAACAAGTCAGGCTTCAGTGACACCAAAATCAGGTGGAGGTCATCAAGTGATCAGGTGGAAGTGATCAGGTGGAGGTGATCAGGTGGAGGTGATCAGGTGAGTCAGATGGAATGCTCAGCAAGAAGCGGAGCTTGCCTGATGCCCCACCCCCCACTGTGCCAACATGTCGCCCTGGATCTTCTCAAAGTCGTTGACTATTGGCGGCTCCGTCAGCAGCGACGCCGACACCTGTTCATAGGTGATGGACCAATCAACATCCAGCACGTCTGCAGGCCTCTGCTCGCCGCTGCCAATCAGCATCGGTGACATCCTCCAACCACAGCTCACACACCTGAGCCTCACCTGACATCAATGAATATCTGTGATTAATGACAGATTCACAGCTCTCCTTTGAAACCATGTTGACAAATTTTGTAAAAAATGCAATCAATAATTTTAAATTCCAACAATTATTGTGCAATTTGAAGTGAAACGTCAACAGAATCTACACAAGTTTTCTGACATTCAGTAATTCTGAGTCACTTCAACCGTCAACGATCCAGCTGGTCTCAGAAACCCACTGGAGTTTAGAACAAACCATCAGTTCTGGGTCAGAAACCAAAGCACATCATCACATCAGTGAGTGGAACGCAGTACCTGAGCAGGTCAGTGGGGGCGCTAGTGACTGGAACTCGACCTGAGGAGGGTCAGTGTCTGAAGGTGGAGGAGCCTGTCAGGATGTTGTGAAGTAATTATCCTTCTGGGTAATTCTGGCTTTAATCGTCACCTTTAACTGTGTGTTTTATTAAATTATTCTGTCCCCTTCCAAATAAACTAAAATAAGAAAATCTTAAAAACCTCAGACAGGTGTAGGAATCGAACCCACAACCTCCTGAACCATAAGGAACCAATGGGAAGCAGCCTCTCTACCCACTGAGCTACTCAGACTGAACACCATCACCAGGAGGGGGACACAACTCACTTCAGCTCCTCTTTCAGCCCGTCCACCAGAGGGCGCTGTTGCCTAGCAACATCATCAGCTGGAACTAATCAGTATTGATTAGTGAAGGTCCTTCCAGTCAAAGCAGAATCAATGATGGGAAAATGTGTGTTTGAAGGAGGAACACAACCAGACGTTTATGAAAGTGTTATTTTTATCACCAGAGTGCATTCTGGGACGGGACCGCCCACCAGAGGAGAAGGTTAACCCTCACCTGGACGCCTCGTCACGCACCAGACGAGTGAAAGCGTTTCCTGCAGGCTGTTCCTCCAGACGCTCTTCCTCCCTCTGCTCTTCATCGCTCCTCAGCGCTGAAGACGGCTCAGTGGGTAAAGACGGCGACTCGCTGCCGGGAGACGTGGGATCGAATCCCGGCCTGGACGACAGGTAGGACACCGAACCGTGTGTGTGGGCGGGGCCAAACCAAATCAGGAAGCTTCCAAAAACAAACAATCACAAACTAAAAACAATCAAAAACAAACAAAAGCGATTTCCGGGCATTTCCGTTGCGAATTTCCAAATTTCATCTGCGAATTTCTGAATTTCCACCGATTTCAACACGTTGGACTTCGAGGGAACGAAGAACACAGAAGGTAAGTGAACTTTCATTTTTGACTGCGTGTGACTTTATCATTTACATCTAAATCAGACCTTCTGTCTCCTTCAGGTGTAAAAACTCTAAATCTAAATTCAGTTTGAACCTGAACGATGGACTCGTCCGATTCGGAAACGTTCTTTCTGGTTTGTTTCCTCCTCTTCATCAGGATGGAACGTCGTCTGGCCCCGGACTGACCTCAGGTCAGCTGACTGATCACACAGGAAGTCCTCGCCGCCATCCGTCTCTTCTTCTGCTGTGGCGTCTGGCGTGAACGTTTGTGTCGACGGATGGATGCGTGCGTCTGTCCAGGTCTGGGTCACGTGACAGGTTACCAGCCGTTACCCCTAAATTAAGCGCCCAAACTGCTCCAGTGTTCTGGATTAAAGTCAAGGCAGATTATCCTGAGACCCAAAAAGTATCTTAATCCCTGCTTCCATTCCAACCTCCTGTCTCTGTGAAGTTGGATTTTCTGCAGTGACCGTAAAGAAAACCAAACTGGAGTAGACCGGACGTCCAGAACACACTTCAGGTGTCATTGTCTCCGTTACCCCTTGATCAGCGGTCCCCCACCACTAATTCATTATTGTAATTATTATTATTGATTAATGTAGCCGCAAGAGGGCACAAGCCAGTGTCTTATTGTGCCGGTCCCAAGCCCGGATAAATACAGATGGTTGCGTCAGGAAGGGCATCCGGCGTAAAACTTTTGCCAAATCAAAGATGCGAATCAAACCTATGACTTCCATACCGGATCGGTCGAGGCCCGGGTTAACAACGACCGCCATCGGCGCTGTTGACCTACAGGGCGCCGGTGGAAATTGGATTACTGTTGGTCGAAGAAGGAGAGGAGGAAAGTGCGTTCGCACGAAGAAAGAGAAGAGGAGCGCCAAGAGTATAGGACTGAGAGTAGGGACGTTGAATGTTGGAACTATGACAGGAAAAGGTAGAGAGTTGGTCGACATGATGCAGAGGAGGAAGGTAGACATACTGTGTGTACAGGAGACCAGGTGGAAAGGTAGCAAGGCTAGAAGTTTAGGAGCAGGGTTCAAGTTGTTCTATCATGGTGTAGATGGGAAGAGAAATGGAGTAGGAGTTATCTTGAAGGAGGAGTTTGTTAGGAATGTCCTGGAGGTAAAAAGAGTGTCAGATAGAGTGATGAGTGTGAAGCTAGAAATAGAAGGTGTGATGTTCAATGTTGTTAGTGGGTATGTTCCACAGGTAGGATGTGAGCTGGAGGAGAAGGAGAAATTCTGGTTGGACTTTGATGAAGTGATGCAGAGCATACCTAGAAGTGAGAGAGTTGTCATTGGTGCAGACTTCAATGGACATGTTGGTGCAGGTAACATAGGTGATGAGGAAGTGATGGGCAGGTTTGGTATCCAGGAGAGGAACGCAGAAGGACAGATGGTAGTTGACTTTGCAAAAAGGATGGAAATGGCTGTAGTGAATACTTTCTTCCAGAAGAGGCAGGAACATAGGGTGACCTATAAGAGTGGTGGTAGGAGCACACAGGTAGACTACATCTTGTGTAGACGGTGTAACCTGAAGGAGATCAGTGACTGTAAAGTAGTGGTAGGCGAGAGTGTAGCCAAACAGCATAGGATGGTGGTGTGTAGGATGACTCTGGTGGTGAGGAAGATGAAGAGGGCAAAGGCAGAGCAGAGGACAAAATGGTGGAAGCTAAAAAAGGAAGGGTATTGCATGACCTTTAGGAAGGAGTTAAGACAGGCTCTGGGTGGTCAGGAGGTGCTTCCAGATGACTGGATAACTACAGCTAATGTGATCAGGGAGACAGGTAGGAGAGTATTTGGTGTGTCATCTGGAAGGAAAGTAGATAAGGAGACTTGGTGGTGGAATGAGGAGGTACAGGAGTGTATACAGAGAAAGAGGTTAGCTAAGAAGAAGTGGGACACTGAGAGGACTGAGGAGAGTAGACAGGAGTACAGGGAGATACAGCGTAAGGTGAAGGTAGAGGTAGCAAAGGCCAAACAAGAAGCTTATGATGACTTGTATGCTCGGTTGGACAGTAAGGAGGGAGAGACTGATCTATACAGGCTGGCAAGACAGAGAGACAGAGATGGGAAGGACGTGCAGCAGGTTAGGGTGATTAAGGATAGGGATGGAAGTCTATTGACAGGTGCCAGCAGTGTGATGGGAAGATGGAAAGAGTACTTTGAAGAGTTGATGAACGTGGAAAATGAGAGAGAACAAAGACTAGAAGAGGTGACTGTTGTGGACCAGGATGTAGCAAAGATTAGCCAGGATGAAGTGAGGAGAGCACTGAAGAGGATGAAGAGTGGAAAGGCAGTCGGTCCTGATGATATACCTGTAGAGGTTTGGAAGTGTCTAGGAGAGGTGGCAGTAGAGTTTCTGACTGGGTTGTTCAACAGGATCTTAGATAGTCAGAAGATGCCTGAGGAATGGAGGAGAAGTGTGCTGGTGCCCATTTTTAAGAACAAGGGAGATGTGCAGAGTTGTGGCAACTACAGAGGAATAAAGCTGATGAGCCATACAATGAAGTTATGGGAAAGAGTAGTTGAAGCTAGACTAAGGGCAGAAGTGAGCATTTGTGAGCAGCAGTATGGTTTCATGCCAAAAAAGAGTACTACAGATGCAGTATTTGCTTTGAGGATGTTGATAGAGAAGTACAGAGAAGGCCAGAGGGAGCTGCATTGTGTTTTTGTAGATCTGGAGAAAGCTTATGACAGGGTGCCCAGAGAGGAACTGTGGTATTGTATGAGGAAGTCTGGAGTGGCAGAGAAGTATGTTAGAGCGGTGCAGGACATGTATGAGGACTGTAAGACAGTGGTGAGGTGTGCTGTAGGTGTGACAGAGGAGTTCAAGGTGGAGGTGGGACTGCATCAGGGATCAGCTCTGAGCCCCTTCTTGTTCGCTATGGTGATGGACAGGCTGACAGACGAGGTTAGACAGGAATCTCCATGGACTATGATGTTTGCAGATGACATTGTGATCTGCAGTGAGAGTAGGGACGAGGTGGAGGAGAAGCTAGAGAGGTGGAGGTTTGTCCTGGAAAGGAGAGGGATGAAGGTTAGCCGCAGTAAGACAGAGTACATGTGTGTGAATGAGAGGGACCCAAGTGAAAGAGTGAGGTTACAGGGAGAAGAGATCAAGAAGGTGGAGGATTTGAAGTACTTAGGGTCAACAGTCCAGAGCAATGGAGAGTGTGGAAAAGAGGTGAAGAAGCGTGTCCAGGCAGGATGGAATGGGTGGAGAAAAGTGTCAGGTGTGATGTGTGATAGAAGAGTTTCAGCTAAAATGAAAGGAAAGGTGTACAAAACTGTGGTGAGACCAGCGATGTTGTTTGGTCTAGAGACAGTGTCACTGAGGAAAAGACAGGAGACAGAGCTGGAGGTAGCAGAGATGAAGATGCTGAGGTTCTCTCTGGGAGTGACCAGGAAGGATAGGATCAGGAATGAGTACATCAGAGGGACAGCACATGTTAGAGGTTTTGGAGATAAAGTCAGAGAGGCCAGACTGAGATGGTTTGGACATGTCCAGAGGAGAGATAGTGAATATATTGGTAGAAGGATGCTGAGTTTTGAACTGCCAGGCAGGAGGCCTAGAGGAAGACCAAAGAGGAGGTTTATGGATGTAGTGAAAGAGGACATGAAGGTAGTTGGTGTGAGAGAAGAGGATGCAAAGGACAGGGTTAGATGGAGGCGGTTGATTCGCTGTGGCGACCCCTGAAGGGAAAAGCCGAAAGGAAAAGAAGAATTATTATTATTGATTGACTTGTTCACCCTTTTATTGATAATGATCAATATTTCTCCTACGTTGAATGAACTGATTGTCAGTCAGTCATTTTCTAAACCCGCTTAACCCGCTTACGCAGGTCACGGGGGAGGCGGTGCTTATCCCGGCAGTCTCAGGGCGTGAGGCAGGGGACACTCCGGGCACGACGCCGCAGAGCCACATAGAGACAAACAGCCATTCACACACACACTCCTACGGTCAATTTGGGACCGACCAATCAGCCTGAAGCGCATGCTTTTGGAGGGGGGAGGAAGCCGGAGAATGTGAGAGAAGCCGGAGAGAACCCACGCAGACACGGGGAGAGCATGAGAACTCCACACAGAGTGGGACTCGAACCCGGGTCTGCCGTGTTGTGAGGCGACAGCGCTAACCACTGCACCACCGTGCCGCCCTGAACTGATTGTAAGTCGCTATATTTCACGCTGCTGCCCGCTGGTACCCTGACCCTCACTGTGACCACAGAGGAGGTCAGGAAGGTGCTCCGGTGTGAACCCAGCGCATTGCCTAGGAATACACACATCAAAGACACTAAGATCACATGATTTTACTGTGTCTTCAAAGGATCAGAACTCTCACTGCTAACAGAGTTAGCATGTACCTGTCCTTGGTTCAAAGACACGCCCTTTCCTGTGGATCAAAGGGATTAGTTCTTTTGATGTATCCTATATATATATATATATATATATATATATACACGTCAGTAACGGTCTGGCGTTAAAATCGATGACAACATGTCACGACGTAGTTCTCGTTTGCAGGGCAATGGTTACTATGGCAGCGATGGTAATCCTGTCATTTCATACAAATGCAACCCCATCAGGTAGAGTAGATTATGCTAGTGTGATGTCATGTTAGTGATAGGCTGGCGACTCGTCCAGGGAGTACCCTGCCTCTTGCATGTAGCCAGCTAGGATAGGCCTAACAGTGATCCACCAAATAAATAAGCGACTCCCTTGTTGGCCACAGTTTATACTGGAGCCTATCCGAGCTGGTTACATGCTACAAGCAGGGTACACCCTGGAGAAGTCGCCAGCACATCACAGAGGAAATATATTGTTATCTTTGGCTGTCGTCTTCATCACATTCAAATTTCATTGTATCCTAAAGTTTTTCTCTGAGGAGAGGCTGTTTTGAGGAAGTCAACTATGTCCCTGTTAACACTATGTCTGACCATGAACAAAACTATGAACAAAACTATGAGGAACACAATGAAGGAGACGACCTGAACAGCAGGACGGACACCAACAAAGGAAGTACTTGTAGTACTCGTGGGCGACGTCTCTTCTGGATCGGCATCACGGTGCTGCTATTGGTGTCAGGTAGTTGATACCCTTTTAATTCTGATCAGAGCAGAGATGTTTGTCCTCTAAAGTCTTCTCCTGGTCTGATGGAAGGCTTTGTGCCTACAGGTGTAGCCGTGTTCAGCATGATGGGTGAAACACACCTGATGAACGTGAAGCCACAGCAGCAGCCAATGGTTGACTCAGAACTAATGGAGACCAAGCTCCTGATGAGAGAGATGGCAAAGCAGATGACGCAGATGTTGGACTACGTTCAGAGGAAGGTTTCTCCTCTGGTAGACAATTTACCCAACTTTGCTTTAGAAAGTCAAGGTATGTGTTCATCTCAGTTGATAAGATTTTGTCTTTGTATTTCTGATTGTCATGAACTATAAAGTTCATGACAATGACGAAGCTCTGAATTTACTGGTCAACTACGTTCCTACTCTCACCTATGGTCATGAGCTTTGGGTCATGATTAAAAGGACAAGATTCCTCCGTAGAGTGGGGGGGGGGGGGGTGAACCCTTAGAGCTCAGTCACCAGGGAGGAGCTCAGAGTAGAGCCTCTGCTCCTCCCCCTCGAGCGGAGCCAGCTGAGGTGGCTCGGGCATCTGTTCTGGATGCCTACTGGATGCCTCCCTGGGGGGGTGTTCCGGTCATGCCCTACCGGGAGGAGACCTCGAGGAAGTCCTAGGACACGCTGGAGGGACTATGTCTCTCGGCTGGCCTGGGAATGCCTAGGGCTCCCCCCGGAGGAGCTGGAGGAGGTGTCTGGGGAGAGGGAAGTATGGGCATCCCTGCTGAGACTGTTGCCCCCTCGACCTGGCGGTTGAAGATGGATGGATGGATGGATGAAATGTGAAGACATTTCACCCATTTCTGAGTGTTGCTGAACTTGTTTGTGTGTTTCTTTGCAGGTGCATCACTCATTAAAGATTTGAGCTCAAACAACTACGACTGGCTTCCCTGGTGGCTTCCTGTAAAATATGTCACAAACAGTCCCCGAATTGTTATTCAGGTATGAGCATCGAACCCTAATCCTAACCCAATGGCCTGGGACCTAATGGCCTGGTTGTTGGGGACCGCTGCTCTAACCCCTCACCCCAATGGTACTCGTAACTTTAACCTCTAACCCTAACCCTTACCCTAATCCTAGCCCAACGGAGGGTTGTCTGACCTGGGGGGAGGTCTACGACATCACCTTTCACCTATTTACAATCAGGTCCTTTCTAAACTCCCTCAAAGAACGACTCAGCAGATTAACCCAGGTGATGTGTCTCATGCTAATGACCCTCATTAATATACAAAGGCTCGGTGAAACTCGCATTTCATCAAACCTCCTTTGACACCCCCTGGCCCCCTATCAACCATTGTTGATGGGGGGCTAACCCTGACCTCTAACCCCTAACTCCTAACCCTAACTTTAACCCCTACCCCTACCCTCCAACCCCTAACACCTAACCCGTAACCCCTAACTCCTAACCCCTAACCCGAACCCTCACATGTACAAACTTTCTCCTAACATCATCTTGATGTTTTTCTTCGGCTTTCTGTCTTTATAAACAGGCACATTCACTACCTCTGGTTCCGGGTGAATGCTGGTCCTTTGCAGGGGACCGTGGTCATCTCACCATCTCCCTGAGTCACCCAGTAGTTATTACCCATGTTTCACTGGGTCACATCACCAAAGATCAGAGCCCTTCCCACTCCATCAGCGGTGCTCCAAGGTCCTTTTCTGTCTATGTGAGTACTGGATTGGTCACGGTTTGACCAGAGCTGCTCTTCAGACCACTTTGCTGGTGTAGCAGTGAGCGTAACATCCACAGGTCGTTCATTGGTATCTGTCTCTCTGCAGGGAATGAGCACACTGGACGGTGGTGACATGACGTTACTGCAGGACTTCACCTATGATGACAATGGAGACTCTATCCAGACATTCGAAGTCGTTGTGAGTATTAAACCTAGAGTCCAAACTCAAACCAAGCAGTCTGCCGGCGGCAACCTGGTGGCCCCCATCCCTCTCCAGGTTGGATGCAGATTAACGTCATACCCACCTCTAAATCTTTTTTCCTTCGTGTCTCATCAGGGTCATCAAGAGAAGGTCGTCAAATATGTAAAGTTACAAATTGAGAGTAACTGGGGAGATCCAACTTACACTTGCCTGTACAACTTCAGGGTACATGGTAAGAGGTCACCAGTGACTGAAGCCTGAAGACAGATGTCCCCGTTGTTCCTGGCTTGTACCCTACAACGGAACAATCACGGAATACCAGCAGCTCTACATTCTCCATCGAGTGCTTGAGGGTTCGTCGGAGTTTGCCCAACCACTTCAGGGCGGCAGTGGCTCAGTGGTAGAGCAGGTCATCCAATGATTTAAGGATGGGTGTCCGATTCCCGCTCCCGCCTTGTCATTTGTCGTTGTGTCCTTGGGCAAGACACTATGCCCTCCTTGCCTCCAGTGGGGCACTCGCTGGTGTGTGAATGTGTGTAATTGTTCTGGTGGTGGTTGGAGGGGCCGTAGGTGCAGATTGGCAGCCACGCTTCTGTCAGACTGCCCCAGGGCAGCTGTGGCTACTTACATATCTTACCGTCACCAAGTACGAATGAGGAGTGATTGAATAACGGATCCACTATGAAGTGTCTTTGAATGTCCAGAAAAGCGCTATATGAATCTAATCCATTATTATTATTATTATTATTATTATTATTATTATTATTATTGTTATTAATAATAATAATAATAATAATAATAATCCGTTTTTTGTAAACACCAGGCTTGTCCTGGCAACATGAGTGTTCCATCCGACCGGTCAAGGAAGTTGTCCGCCCTCCAGAGTCGGGCTCCACCCTCCACTGCCGAGGTCCTGTCCGTGGTTTCTTCCTCCATGAAGGAGTTTTTCCCTCCCGCTGTTGCTCATGCTTGCTCTGGAGGGTTCTGTTGGGTTTCTCTTCCTGAAAAAGCGCCTCAACATGACTGTTGATGTGATGAACTCATTGGCTGCCAGCGCTTTGTACCAATCGATCTCCTTCGGCGGACTTTCCCAGACGCTGGACATTTATCGGTGTTTTCTTTCTGTTCGTGACCGACCCAAGATGCTACTCGGAGCGACACCGTGTTCTCTGAAATATGCAAACGTTGCTGCAACTTCTAAGTCTTCCTCTGATTGGCCATCCTCTGTTCCATGGCTGGATCAGTCGTCATGACACTAAATTCCATGACTGTCACGTATTCCCTGACTAACGTCTGGGGAGGGTTTACTCTGGGTGCTCCAGTTTGCCTACTTAAAAAACACTAAAGCAGAGATTTTATCCCACATCTCTCAGTGGATTTTCAGAACAGTAGCGCTGCAATCTTGCATTTCAGACAACTTCTTGTCCATGAAAGCATTAGCTGTTTTTTTCTTTCTAAACTGTATAGAAGACATGAATCAACAGTTGTTTCTGGTGTGAATCTTTTTTTCCGTCACCTTCTTAACCTTTTTCTTCCCTTAGTTGTTCTTTAAGTCATAAATGTTCTTTGAATCATTAAACTGACGGTCCAGATGAACCCCAGGTTTGATCGTATCTTCACGTGACCAACACCAACATGTTGACGAGAGTCTCAGCAACCTCTTTTCTGGGATTGCAAATTATCCATCAATCCATCAATCTTTTTGGAGCAACCAGAAAATGGATGGATTGAACCTTGGCATCAGTTAACAGTAAACAATTTTACCGACTTCCTGTCAGAAAATCTGAACAGATTAGAAATTGGATTCTGGCCTTCCCTTATTTCCTGCTTCGGTCTTAAGTATTGTACTGCAGCTGGATCTGAAAAAGGAAGTGGTTTCCTGTTACCACTAGGGGGCAACATCGACATGGACAATGTGGAGAAGAATCCAGGGTGTCTTAAAACCTGCAAATCTATGATGGAGTTTCTGAGCTGGTCATTGAATACGATTGATAGAATATTCTCTACCAGGCGGTCCTGGTGAGAATTCATGCTTCATGATGGGAAGAGACTGCAGAGGGTGACCAAACATCAGCAGACACTGTTTCCTTCAAAGGAAACAACAGTGTGCTCAAAGTTCAATGTATGAATATGTTCAAGAAATTTTGTGATGAGAAAAGGGTTTAAATAGAATTTTGGGGACGGGGACGATGCAACCCAGACGGATTCTACCCGTCAACCCGTTTTTTTTGGATGTTGTTGATGTTGTAATAGAAATAAAGGTGGTGAAGACTGTTCTAATGACATGCAACCAAAAAAGATAAAAAATAAAACTCCTTGTCAAAGATGACTTTGGTTCTAAATTTTACATATGGATTGAAGACCTTGAGAAATAAACTGGAAAACAATTTCAGGATAAAGCACCATGAGTGAAGCAGCTGTTCACGAAGTTGTAGAAAATGTTTAATTCAAGACCATTAAAGGAGGATCTAGACGCAAACCACATTCACCAAGGTCTTTTTATTACCATCTTTTTGGATCATGTCATTTATTCATTCATTGTCAGTACCCGGTTCTTCTGCTGTCATGGGTTGCAGAGTTGCTGGAGCCTATCTTAGTGGAAATGGGGGCGTAAGGCAGGGTAAACTCCAGGTGCAACGCCGGTGCAACCAATTCACCTAAAGTGGAGACTTCTGTCGAGGGGTGGTGACTTCTGTCTCAAGGGCGGTCACTTCTGTTTCAGGGGTGGAGATTTCTTTCTCAGGGGCGGTCGCTTCTCTTTCAGGGGCGGAGACGTCTGTGTCAGGGGTAGAGACTTCTATCTCAGAGGTGGAGACTTCTGTCTCAGGGGCGGAAACTTCTATCTCAGGGGTGGAGACTTCTTTCTCAGGGGTGGAGACTTCTATCCAGGGATGGAGACTTCTATCTCAAGGGCGGAGACTTCTGTCTCAGGGGTGGAGACTTCTGTGTCAAGGGTAGAGACTTCTGTCCAGGGGTGGAGACTTCTATCTCAGGGGTGGAGACTTCTATCCAGGGATGGAGACTTCTATCTCAAGGGCGGAGACTTCTATCTAAGGGGTGGAGACTTCTATCCAGGGATGGAGACTTCTATCTCAAGGGTAGAGACTTCTGTCCAGGGGTTGAGACTTCTGTCTCAGGGGTGGAGACTTCTGTCTCAGGGGTGGAGACTCCTGTGTCAAGGGTGGAGACTTCACTCTCAGGGGCAAAGACTTCTATCTAGGGGTGGAGACTTCTGCCTCAGGGGTGGAGACTTTCTTCTCAGGGGTGGAGACTTCTGTCTCAGGGGCAAAGACTCCTGTTTTATGGGTGGAGACTTCTGTCTCAGGGGCAAAGACTCCCGTTTTATGGGTGGAGACTTCTGTTTCAGGGGCAAAGACTCCTGTTGTATGGGTGGAGACTTCTGCCTTAAGGGCAGAGACTCCTGTTTTAGGGGTGGAGACTTCCTTCTCAGGGGAGACATCAGTGAAGGCTTCCGTGTTCTCAATCTGGTTTCTGTGATGGCGACGGCAATAGCCCTGATGGTGATGGCACCTTTTCCTGTTTGAGGTCAGCGAAAGATAACAAAAAGACTTTACACTCGCAAAAACAGCATGGAAAGATTTTTGTTGCGATGTACTATCTGAATAGTAAAAGCTCTTGAACTATTAAATGACCACACAAGCTAGGGTTTCTAAAACGGTAGTATCCTAAGACTTGAATTTAAAGGTACCGAGAGGGAGCTGTAGGCTCCAGGGTGTGGTTTAGTCTACAGGAAGTATGTAAATGAGGAACTCTAATCCTAACCCTGAGCACACACACGGGCCAGAGTGCACACACAAACACACACACATTTCTCACTGAGGTACTTAGCTAGTTAGTTAGTTAGTTAGTTAGTATGCGCACCTGTAACAAAGACTGTAAATCAAAGCACAGGAGCAAACAAAGAGTGTAAGCTGTATGACTGTACAGTACGTACAATCAAAGGAGAGTAGGTCAAAGGTCAGTCTGGCCAGACATACAAGGTAAATCAAGAGAGAGCAGAACTTTTTTGATCCCTTAGGGAGGGATCAATAAAGTTTAATTGTCGTAAAAATTGGTTGCTCTCCTTCAGTGCAGATACATTTAAGGAAAAGAACAGATAGGAGACAATTTAAAACAAATAGATAAAAACAGATACATTAGACAAGAACGTTTGCCTCCACTTGCCCCAAGTGGAGGAGTTTAAGTATCTTGGGGTTTTGTTCACGAGTGAGAGAAGAATGGAACATGAGATTGACAGACAGATCGGTGCAGCTTCTGCAGTGATGCAGTCGATGTATAGGTCTGTCGTGGTGAAGAAGGAGCTGAGTCGCAAGACGAAGCTCTGGATTTACCGGTCAATCTACGCCCCTACTCTCACCTATGGTCATGAGCTTTGGGTCATGACCCAAAGGTCAGGGTGAGGAGCTCAGTCACCAGGGAAGAGCTCGGAGTAGAGCTGCTCCTCCCCCTCGAGTGGACCCAGCTGAGGTGGCTCGGGCATCTGTTCCGGATGCCTCCTGGACGCCTCCCTGGGGAGGTGTTCCGGGCATGTCCTACTGGAAGGAGACCTCGAGGAAGACCTAGGATACGCTGGAGGGAGTATGTCTCTGGGCTGGCCTGGAAATGCCTCGGGCTCCCCCCGGAGGAGGTGTCTGGGGAAAGGAAAGTATGGGCATCCCTGCTGAGACCGTTGCCCCCACGACCCGGCCCCGGATTAGCAATTGAATAGGGATGGATAGATGTTTGGAGACAAGAACACAACAGGAACAGGGCTTTTGCCCTGTTCCTGTTGTGTTCTTGGATGAAAACTATTAAATGTACAATCATATTCTGCTAACAGAATTAGCATGTATGTCTGACTTGTTCTTTGTTCAAAGACACGCCCTTTCCTGTGGATCAAAGGGATTTGTTCTTTTGATGTATTTTATATATGGTTGTAACAATTTGGTGTTACAGACAACCCATGACAACATGGCACGACGTAGTTCTCGTTTGCAGGGCAATGGTTACTATGGCAGCGATGGTAATCCTGTCATTTCATACAAAATCCAACCTTTCAGGTAGAGTAGATTATGTTAGTGTCCCGTGATACACTGGCGACTCGTCCAGGGAGTACCCTGCCTGTTGAATGTGGTCCACAAGGCAGTCGTTCATTTACCTGGTGGGTCACAGTTAGATCTATCCCAGCCGGCTACATGCTACAAGCAGGGTACACCTTGGACAAGTTGCCAGCGCATCACAGAGGCAATATATTGTTATCTTCTGCTGTCGTCTTCATCACATTTAAATTTCATTGTATCATCAAGGTTTTATATGAGGAGGAGCCGTTTTGCGGAAGTCAACTATGTCCCCGTTAACACAATGTCTGACCATGAACAGAACTATGACCAAAACTATGAACAAAACTATGAGGAACACAATGAAGGAGACGACCTGAACAGCAGGACGGACACCAACAAAGGTACTTGTAGTACTCGTGGGCGACGTCTCTTCTGGATCGGCATCACGGTGCTGCTATTGGTGTCAGGTAGTTGATACCCTTTTAATTCTGATCAGAGCAGAGATGTTTGTCCTCTAAAGTCTTCTCCTGGTCTGATGGAAGGCTTTGTGCCTACAGGTGTAGCCGTGTTCAGCATGATGGGTGAAACACACCTGATGAACGTGAAGCCACAGCAGCAGCCAATGGTTGACTCAGAACTAATGGAGACCAAGCTCCTGATGAGAGAGATGGCAAAGCAGATGACGCAGATGTTGGACTACGTTCAGAGGAAGGTTTCTCCTCTGGTAGACAATTTACCCAACTTTGCTTTAGAAAGTCAAGGTATGTGTTCATCTCAGTTGATAAGATTTTGTCTTTGTATTTCTGATTGTCATGAACTGTGAAGACGTTTTAACTATTTCTGTGTTGCTGAACTTGTTTGTGTGTTTCTTTGCAGGTGCATCAATCATTAAAGATTTAAGATCAAACAACTACGACTGGCTTCCCTGGTGGCTTCCTGTAAAATATGTCACAAACAGTCCCAGAATTGTTATTCAGGTATGAGCATCGAACCCTAATCCTAATGCTAACCCAGACCCTAACCCCCTACCTTAACCCCAACCCCTAACACTAACCCCCTACCCTAACCGTAATCCCTAACCCTGACCCTAACCCCTAACCCCTAACCCTAACCCCAAACACCTAACTCCTAACTCCTAACCACTAACTGCTAACCCCTAACCTCTAACCCTAACTCCTAACCTCTAACCCTAACCCTAACTTTAACCCCTACCCTCCAACCCCTAACTCCTAACCCCTAACTCCTATCCCCTACCCCCCAACCCCTAACTCCTAACCCCTAACCCGAACCCTCACACATACAAACTTTCTCCTAACATCTTCTTGATGTTTTTCTTCGGCTTTCTGTCTTTATCAACAGGCACATTCACTACCTCTGGTTCCGGGTGAATGCTGGTCCTTTGCAGGGGACCGTGGTCATCTCACCATCTCCCTGAGTCACCCAGTAGTTATTACCCATGTTTCACTGGGTCACATCACCAAAGATCAGAGCCCTTCCCACTCCATCAGCGGTGCTCCAAGGTCCTTTTCTGTCTATGTGAGTACTGGATTGGTCACGGTTTGACCAGAGCTGCTCTTCAGACCACTTTGCTGGTGTAGCAGTGAGCGTAACATCCACGTTCATTGGTATCTGTCTCTCTGCAGGGAATGAGCACACTGGACGGTGGTGACATGACGTTACTGCAGGACTTCACCTATGATGACAATGGAGACTCTATCCAGACATTCGAAGTCGTTGTGAGTATTAAACCTAGAGTCCAAATTCAAACCAAGCAATCTGGAGTCTTTGAGTCACAATTGACCTTTCAGTGCGTTCTGAACAACTTGATTTTGGAACTAATTCACCTCATGCTGGTGATTTAAATCCAGAATTTGTGACTTGAAGTGTGTGATGATGTTTCTCAAACTGGTGTTGGAATACTGTGTGAACCACCAAAGTATTCCAATGTGACCATCCCTAGCCTAGCCCAGCCTAGCCTGTCCCATAAAGGGTCCTTGGGGCACCTCAGATGACCCGCGGTTGTCATCATATGGTGCGTCTTGGGTGTTTGAACTTGGTGGCCCCCATTCCTCTCCAGGTTGGATGCAGATTAACGTCATACCCACCTCTAAATCTTTTCTCATCTTGTCTCATCAGGGTCATCAAGAGAAGGTCTTCAAATATGTAAAGTTACAAATTGAGAGTAACTGGGGAGATCCAACTTACACTTGCCTGTACAACTTCAGGGTACATGGTAAGATGCACCAGTGATTGAAGCCTGAAGACAGATGTCCCCGTTGTTTGTGGCTTGTACTCTACGGAACAATCCCGGAACACCAGCAGCTCTACATTCTCCATCGAGTGCTTGAGGGTTCGTCGGAGTTTGCCCAACCGCCTTTCAAAACACCAGGCTCATCTTGGCAACAAGGTGGTCCCGACTAGTCAAGGCAGATGTCCAACCTCCAGAGTCTGGCTCCGCCCTCCAGAGTCTGGCTCCGCCCTCCAGATTCTGGCTCCACCCTTAAGAGTTGGGGTCCCACCCTCCAAAGTCAGGGTTCCGCCCCCCAGAATCTGGCTCCCTCCTGCAGAGTCTGGTGCCGCCCTCCAACATGTCTGTTGATGTGATGAACTCATTGGCTGCCAGCGCTTTGTACCAATCGATCTCCTTCGGCGGACTTTCCCAGACGCTGGACATTTATCGGTGTTTTCTTTCTGTTCGTGACCGACCCAAGATGCTACTCGGAGCGACAGCGTGTTGTCTGAAATATGCAAACGTTGCTGCAACTTCTACGTCTTCCTCTGATTGGCCATCCTCTGTTCCATGGCTGGATCAGTGGTCATGACACTAAATTCCATGACTACAAGCCTGATTTTCACTGACAAGCTCCGCCAGAGCGTCCCCCAGCCCCCCCCCACGAAAAACAGGACTACAGACATCAGCAGCCAGTGAGTTCAGCGCTTTACAAATAATGGTTGTTTGGTTGATTGACAGGAGACCCAGATCATGTTGGGTCTGTTTTAGTCATTTCCAGCTGGGTGTGTCACGTGTTCCCTGACTAACGTCTGGGGGGGTTTACTCTGGGTGCTCCAGTTTTCCTACGTAAAAAACACTAAAGCAGGGATTCTATCCCACACCTCTGTTGGTGGATTATTCGTACAGTAGAATAAATACAGTGACAATACATGGTCAGGTATAGAATTGTTCCTGAGCTGCTTCACCTGGTCTTTCCCACGGGACAACAGAACCTAAAGTTCCTTAGATGCGTGTTTTTGTGATGATGGGTGGGAAACCGGAGAAAACCCATTCAGACACGGAGAGAACGCACAAACTGTACACAGAAAGGCCGTGTTGGGAATCCCAGGGTTTTAGCACAACTTCATCAATATCAGCGCTCCTCAAATAGTGTGGTGCGCCCCCCTAGGGTGTGACCCCCCCCTGGTGTGATGTCAGGGGGGGCACGTGTGACCCTGGGGAACATGCTGTACAAAAATAAAGTGTAATTGCACATCCACTACAGCAGATGGCAGTAGCGCTGCCATTGTCAGGTGTGTTGGGGGGTAAATTAGCTCTACCATGTCGGGTTTGGTGATATGATGTTCAGTAAACAACCATTAAGACATGAAAAGAAAGAAAAAATCAGGACAAATTGTTTTATTCATTGTTGTTTTGTAGGTTAAGGTGTTTTATATATTGTGCTCCTCAGTTAATGTTACTGAGCTGAATTTGAATTTATTATTGATTTTATTTAATCTTATTTTTCAGTAACAAATGGTGCAATAAGTTTAAACAAGGATTTTTTTTTTAAATTTCAGGTAAATTGATGAACTTAAAATCTTTTCTGCTATAAACTAAAAAATAATCTTAATAAAATTATTCTTTGTTATAATTTGAACGATATTTCTTTTTTTCTTTTTGGTTTTATTTAATATTAATCAGGACACAACGTTACGCAGAGGTGAACTTTCAATTTAACAGAAAATTGATATTATTTATAGTCGTGGCAGAGAGTGGGGGGGTGCAATTTTTTTTCTTCTTGCTGAGGGGAGGCGTAACAGAAAATAAGTGAGAAGCACTGATCTATATGAAGAGACCGTTTCACTATAACCTACTTCATTGATATTTTGGGCCAAAATATACGCAAACAATCAAATTTGAATTGAAAGTAAAATTGTGTTTATTGCAATAAAAAACTCAAACATGTTCAGTAAAC
>CM023614.1:24747502-24755002 GCA_013358685.1 Antennarius maculatus | reverse complement strand
GCATCAGTCAGAGACGCGTCTGTTAGCATCTGTCAGAGACGTGTCTGTTAGCATCTGTCAGAGACGCGTCTGTTAGCATCAGTCAGAGACGGGTCTGTTAGCATCAGTCAGAGACGCGTCTGTTAGCATCAGTCAGAGACGCGTCTGTTAGCATCTGTCAGAGACGCGTCTGTTACCATCAGTCAGAGACGCGTCTGTTAGCATCAGTCAGAGACGCGTCTGTTAGCATCTGTCAGAGACGCGTCTGTTAGCATCAGTCAGAGACGCGTCTGTTAGCATCAGTCAGAGACGCGTCTGTTAGCATCTGTCAGAGACGCGTCTGTTAGCATCTGTCAGAGACGCGTCTGTTAGCATCAGTCAGAGACGCGTCTGTTAGCATCAGTCAGAGACGCGTCTGTTAGCATCTGTCAGAGACGCGTCTGTTACCATCAGTCAGAGACGCGTCTGTTAGCATCAGTCAGAGACGCGTCTGTTAGCATCTGTCAGAGACGCGTCTGTTAGCATCAGTCAGAGACGCGTCTGTTAGCATCTGTCAGAGACGTGTCTGTTAGCATCTGTCAGAGACGCGTCTGTTAGCATCAGTCAGAGACGGGTCTGTTAGCATCAGTCAGAGACGCGTCTGTTAGCATCAGTCAGAGACGCGTCTGTTAGCATCTGTCAGAGACGTGTCTGTTAGCATCTGTCAGAGACGCGTCTGTTAGCATCAGTCAGAGACGCGTCTGTTAGCATCAGTCAGAGACGCGTCTGTTAGCATCTGTCAGAGACGCGTCTGTTAGCATCTGTCAGAAACGTGTCTGTTAGCATCAGTCAGAGACACGTCTGTTAGCATCACGTGAGTGCTGAGAGGATCTTGGTCTTCACTGGACTCATTCCTTCTGGTTTTGTGACCCTGAGTTTGGACGTCTCTGTCCTGCTTCCCCCCCTGAGACGGAGGTAAAAAATCCCCCCATCAGCAAAAAGCCTCATTGTCCTCTAGATGCCTTCCTGCCCCCAGGGGAGCGTTTGTTTAAATGTGCAGCTCCAGAGCAGAACAGTCCTGCCGGGGCATCAGCTCACCTCATGTGACCCGACCTGGAGCTCCTACCTCAGGACGACCGGATTGGTGGAACCCGGATCAGGATAGACGGGCGTCAGCAGCGTCAGTAGCATCGGTAGCGTCAGTAACGTCAGTAGCATCAGTAACGTCAGTAACGTCAATAGCGTCAGTAGTGTCAGTAACATCAGTAGCATCAGTAACGTCAGTAGCATCAGTAACGTCAGAAGCATCAGTAACGTCAGTAGCGTCAGTAACGTCAGCAGCGTCAGTAACGTCAGTAGCGTCAGTAGCGTCAGTAACGTCAGTAGCGTCAGTAACGTCAGTAGCGTCAGTAACGTCAGTAGCGTCAGTAACGTCAGTAGCGTCAGTAGCGTCAGTAACGTCAGTAGCGTCAGTAACGTCAGTAGCGTCAGTAGCGTCAGTAACGTCAGTAGCGTCAGTAACGTCAGCAACGTCAGCAGCGTCAGTAGCGTCAGCAGCGTCAGTAACGTCAGTAACGTCAGTCGCGTCAGTAACGTCAGTAGCGTCAGTAGCGCAAGTAACGTCAGTAGCGTCAGCAACGTCAGCAGCGTCAGTAGCGTCAGCAACGTCAGTAGCGTCAGTAGTGTCAGTATCGTCAGTAGCGTCAGTATCGTCAGTATCGTCAGTAACGTCAGTAGCGTCAGTAGCGTCAGTAACGTCAGTGACGTCAGTAAAGTCAGTAGCGTCAGCAGCGTCAGTAGTGTCAGTAACGTCAGTAACGTCAGTAGTGTCAGTAACGTCAGTAGCGTCAGTAACGTCAGCAGCGTCAGTAACGTCAGTAGCGTCAGTAACGTCAGTAGCGTCAGTAGCGTCAGTAGCGTCAGTAGCGTCAGTAGTGTCAGTAACGTCAGTAGCGTCAGTAACGTCAGTAGCGTCAGTAGCGTCAGTAACGTCAGCAACGTCAGCAGCGTCAGTTGCGTCAGCAGCGTCAGTTGCGTCAGCAGCGTCAGTAACGTCAGTAACGTCAGTAGCGTCAGTAGCGAAAGTAACGTCAGTAGCGTCAGCAACGTCAGCAGCGTCAGTAGCGTCAGCAGTGTCAGTAACGTCAGCAACGTCAGCAGCGTCAGTAGCGTCAGTAGCGTCAGTAACGCCAGTAACGTCAGTAACGTCAGCAGCGTCAGTAGCGTCAGTAGCGTCAGAAGCGTCAGTAACGTCAGTAGCGTCAGTAACACCAGTAACGTCAGTAACGTCAGCAGCGTCAGTAGCGTCAGCAGCGTCAGTAACGTCAGTAGCGTCAGTAGAGTCAGTAGCGTCAGTAAAGTCAGTAACGTCAGTAACGTCAGTAGTGTCAGTAGCATCAGTAACGTCAGTAACGTCAGTAGCGTCAGTAGCGTCAGTAACGTCAGTAACGTCAGCGTCAGTAGCGTCAGTAACGTCAGTAACGTCAGTAGCGTCAGTATCGTCAGTAGCGTCAGTAACGTCAGTAGCGTCAGTAGCGTCAGTAGCGTCAGTAACGTCAGTAGCGTCAGCAGCGTCAGTAGCGTCAGTAGCGTCAGTAGCGTCAGTAGCGTCAGTAACGTCAGTAGCGTCAGTAACGTCAGTAGCGTCAGTAGTGTCAGTAACGTCAGTAGCGACAGTAACGTCAGTAGCGTCAGTAACGTCAGTAACGTCAGTAGCGTCAGTAGCGAAAGTAACGTCAGTAGCGTCAGCAACGTCAGCAGCGTCAGTAGCGTCAGCAGTGTCAGTAACGTCAGCAACGTCAGCAGCGTCAGTAGCGTCAGTAGCGTCAGTAACGCCAGTAACGTCAGTAACGTCAGCAGCGTCAGTAGCGTCAGTAGCGTCAGAAGCGTCAGTAACGTCAGTAGCGTCAGTAGCGCAAGTAACGTCAGTAGCGTCAGCAACGTCAGCAGCGTCAGTAGCGTCAGCAACGTCAGTAGCGTCAGTAGTGTCAGTAACGTCAGTAGCGTCAGTAACGTCAGTAGCGTCAGTAACGTCAGTAGCGTCAGTAGCGTCAGTAACGTCAGTAACGTCAGTAAAGTCAGTAGCGTCAGCAGCGTCAGTAGTGTCAGTAACGTCAGTAGCGTCAGTAGTGTCAGTAACGTCAGTAGCGTCAGTAACGTCAGCAGCGTCAGTAACGTCAGTAGCGTCAGTAACGTCAGTAGCGTCAGTAGCGTCAGTAGCGTCAGTAGCGTCAGTAGTGTCAGTAACGTCAGTAGCGTCAGCATCGTCAGTAGCGTCAGTAGCGTCAGTAATGTCAGCAACGTCAGCAGCGTCAGTTGCGTCAGCAGCGTCAGTTGCGTCAGCAGCGTCAGTAACGTCAGTAACGTCAGTAGCGTCAGTAGCGCAAGTAACGTCAGTAGCGTCAGCAACGTCAGCAGCGTCAGTAGCGTCAGCAGTGTCAGTAACGTCAGCAACGTCAGAAGCGTCAGTAGCGTCAGTAGCGTCAGTAACGACAGTAACGTCAGTAACGTCAGCAGCGTCAGTAGCGTCAGTAGCGTCAGCAGCGTCAGTAACGTCAGTAGCGTCAGTAACACCAGTAACGTCAGTAACGTCAGCAGCGTCAGTAGCGTCAGCAGCGTCAGTAACGTCAGTAGCGTCAGTAGAGTCAGTAGCGTCAGAAAAGTCAGTAACGTCAGTAACGTCAGTAGTGTCAGTAGCATCAGTAAAGTCAGTAACGTCAGTAGCGTCAGTAGCGTCAGTAACGTCAGTAACGTCAGCGTCAGTAGCGTCAGTAACGTCAGTAACGTCAGTAGCGTCAGTATCGTCAGTAGCGTCAGTATCGTCAGTAGCGTCAGTAGCGTCAGTATCGTCAGTAGCGTCAGCAGCGTCAGTAGCGTGAGTAGCGTCAGTAGCGTCAGTAGCGTCAGTAGCGTCAGTAACGTCAGTAGCGTCAGTAACGTCAGTAGCGTCAGTAGCGTCAGTAACGTCAGTAGCGACAGTAACGTCAGTAGCGTCAGTAACGTCAGTGTTAGTAGCGTCAGTAGCGTCAGTAACATCAGTAACGTCAGTAGCGTCAGTAGCGTCAGTAACGTCAGTAGCGTCAGTAACGTCAGTAACGTCAGTAGCGTCAGCAACGTCAGTAACATCAGTAGCGTCAGTAACGTCAGTAGCGTCAGTAACGTCAGTAACGTCAGTGGCGTCAGTAACGTCAGTAACGTCAGTGGCGTCTGTAGCGTCAGTAACGTCAGTAGCGTCAGTAGCGTCAGTAACGTCAGTAACGTCAGTAGCGTCAGTAACGTCAGTAGCGTCAGTAACGTCAGTAGCGTCAGTAGCGTCAGTAATGTCAGTAACGTCAGTAGCGACAGTAACGTCAGTAGCGTCAGTAACGTCAGTGTTAGTAGCGTCAGCAGCGTCAGTAGCGTCAGTAGCGTCAGTAACGTCAGTAGCGTCAGCAGCGTCAGTAACGTCAGTAACGTCAGTAGCGTCAGTAACGTCAGTAGCGTCAGTAACGTCAGTAGCGTCAGTAGCGTCAGTAACGTCAGTAACGTCAGTAGCGTCAGCAGCGTCAGTAACGTCAGTAGCGTCAGTAGCGTCAGTATCGTCAGTATCGTCAGTAGCGTCAGTAACGTCAGTAGCGTCAGTAGCGTCAGTAACGTCAGTAGCGTCAGTAACGTCAGTAACGTCAGTAACGTCAGTAGCGTCAGTAGCGTCAGTAGCGTCAGTAACGTCAGTAGCGTCAGTAACGTCAGCAGCGTCAGTAGCGTCAGCAGCGTCAGTAACGTCAGTAGCGTCAGTAGTGTCAGTAGCGTCAGTAGCGTCAGTAATGTCAGTAACGTCAGTAACGTCAGTAGTGTCAGTAGCATCAGTAACGTCAGTAGCGTCAGTAGCGTCAGTAACGTCAGCGTCAGTAGCGTCAGTAACGTCAGTAACGTCAGTAGCGTCAGTAGCGTCAGTAACGTCAGTAGCGTCAGCAGCGTCAGTAACGTCAGTAGCGTGAGTAGCGTCAGTAGCGTCAGTAACGTCAGTATCGTCAGTAGCGTCAGTAACGTCAGTAGCGTCAGTAACGTCAGTAGCGTCAGTAGCGTCAGTAGTGTCAGTAACGTCAGTAGAGACAGTAACGTCAGTAGCGTCAGTAACGTCAGTGTTAGTAGCGTCAGTAGCGTCAGTAACCTCAGTAACGTCAGTAACGTCAGTAGCGTCAGTAACGTCAGTAGCGTCAGTAACGTCAGTAACGTCAGTAACGTCAGTAGCGTCAGCAACGTCAGTAACATCAGTAGCGTCAGTAGCGTCAGTAGTGTCAGTAACGTCAGTAGCGACAGTAACGTCAGTAGCGTCAGTAACGTCAGTGTTAGTAGCGTCAGTAACGTCAGTAACATCAGTAGCGTCAGTAGCGTCAGTAGCGTCAGTAGCGTCAGTAACGTCAGTAACGTCAGTGGCGTCAGTAACGTCAGTAACGTCAGTGGCGTCAGTAGCGTCAGTAACGTCAGTAGCGTGAGTAGCGTCAGTAGCGTCAGTAACGTCAGTAACGTCAGTAGCGTCAGTAGCGTCAGTAACGTCAGTAGCGTCAGTAACGTCAGTAGCGTCAGTAGCGTCAGTAGCGACAGTAACGTCAGTAGCGACAGTAACGTCAGTAGCGTCAGTAACGTCAGTGTTAGTAGCGTCAGCAGCGTCAGTAGCGTCAGTAACGTCAGTAACGTCAGTAGCGTCAGCAGCGTCAGTAACGTCAGTAACGTCAGTAGCGTCAGTAGCGTCAGTAACGTCAGTAGCGTCAGTAACGTCAGTAGCGTCAGTAACGTCAGTAGCGTCAGTAGCGTCAGTAACGTCAGTAACGTCAGTAGCGTCAGCAGCGTCAGCAACGTCAGTAGCGTCAGTAGCGTCAGTAACGTCAGTAGCGTCAGTAGCGTCAGTAACGTCAGTAGCGTCAGTAGCGTCAGTAGCGTCAGTAACGTCAGTAGCGTCAGTAACGTCAGTAACGTCAGTAGCGTCAGTAGCGTCAGTAGCGTCAGCAGCGTCAGCAGCGTCAGTAGCGTCAGTAGCGTCAGTAACGTCAGTAGCGTCAGTAGCGTCAGTAGCGTCAGTAACGTCAGTAACGTCAGTAACGTCAGTAGCGTCAGTAGCGTCAGTAGCGTCAGTAACGTCAGTAACGTCAGTAGCGTCAGTAGCGTCAGTAACGTCAGTAGCGTCAGTAACGTCAGTAGCGTCAGTAGCGTCAGTAACGTCAGTAGCGTCAGTAACGTCAGTAGCGTCAGTAGCGTCAGTAGCGTCAGTAACGTCAGTAGCGTCAGTAGCGTCAGTAACGTCAGTAGCGTCAGTAACGTCAGTAGCGTCAGTAGCGTCAGTAGCTCTGGTGGTGTTGGTTTGACAGGCACCAGGTTGTGTTCACCACCAGAACAGGGGAGTGAACAGTGACATGTGGGGGGAGGAAGAAGAGGAGCAGAGGAGCGACAGGAGGAGCGTTGAGCAGCTGCAGCAGAAAGATTCTCATTCAGACTTTCTGAGCTGCAGACACTGAAGGGAGAAGAATCAGGACTAAAAATACCAGGAAGAGGGCGGGGCCAGAGGGAGGGGAGGGGCATATTCAGGATGGATGACAAGAGGGAGACAGACCGTCACCGACAGCCCATAATAATAACATAATGAGGTGGGGTCATCGGGGGTGGGGGGGGGGGGAGATCCACCAGAAGCCTTCATTACTGATTAAATCTGCCTGATTGATGATGATGGTGATGATGATGATGGTGATGATGATGATGATGATGATGATGATGATGATGAGTCATTGTAGTTCAGTTTCTGACGAGTCATCACAGGTCACATGACCTCTGCTGTCTGAGGCTTCAGGTGTTCAGTTGGACTGAAGGATTCTATTGGATGTCTACAGCTCCTCCCCCTCCTCCTTTCTGTTCAGTTTGCTCTGAAATGGATCGTCTCTCAACCACAACACAACAACAACTCGCGTTGTGATTGGCTGTTCCAGAAAACAACATGTAAACAATGTCAGGAGTAAACAAACATTTGGTCCATCAGAACAGAGACGCTGAGAGCGAGGGGAGAGGAAAGGGTTAACCAGTCACAGGAAGTTCATTCGAAAGAATCAAAAACAAAGAAACAAACAAACAAACAGATGATGTTAATAAACACAACAAAACAATAACAAGAAGTCTCAGAAATAAACAACAACAAGACGACAAACAGGAAGAACAGAGAGTTTAAAACAGATGGAAGAAAAGAATGACGACCAGAAAATAACATCATGACATGAAGTAAATAAACACACACACACACACACACTCACACACACACACACACACAGACAGACAGACACACTCAGACACACACACACACACACACACACACTCAGACACACACACACACACAGACACACACAGACAGACAGACACACTCAGACACACACACACACACACACACACTCAGACACACACACACACACTCAGACACACACACAAACACACACACACACACACACACTCACACACACACACCCACACACACACACCCAACAAACCCATACACACCCACCACCCCCATCACCACCCACACAC
>CM023614.1:24736328-24743828 GCA_013358685.1 Antennarius maculatus | reverse complement strand
CCCCCCGGCGAAGGGGCTCGGGCTGACTGCAAGTTCATGTTGTTTTGCCCTTACACACACACACACACACACACACACACACACACACACACACACACACACCAGCTGCTGAAGGGAGCGCTTGATTTACGATGCCTCATGAAGGGGGGGGGCGGTGAATCATGTTTGGTTCGCTCATAACGCACGTGCGGGATAATCTGAGGTGATGGAGGGGGGGCGCTTGATTTGTGACGCATCCCGTGCCGGTGGAGTGGCTTGATTCTCACATCATCACGTGATTGGGCTGCAGGGGGAGGAGCGGAGTGTTCAGGAGTGGGAGGGACACAAACAAACAAACACACCTGTGCATGACGTCAAAGGGAGCGCTTGGTTTCCACTACATGCCAGCCGGGTGGAGCCAGCAGGGGGGGGGTTTGGCTTGTTGCACCTTGTTGTAGATGCTGTGTAGCGCTATGCTAGCATACGGCTAGCTCCTGTTCTCAGGCCAATGAGGAGCGCTTGGTTTGTGTTGCAGCGCGTGTTGGATCAGAGTAAACACCCCCAACGCAGGGAGGGGGCGCTTGATTCTGGACGATAGTAAAGAGGAGGGGGGTGGAGCTTGTTTCCTGTAGGACATGTAGGTTTAATGGGGGGGGGGGTGAAGTGTTTGCATAAACCTCAGAATGCAAACTAGAGGCTTCACAGGAAGGAGCGCTTGGTTTGCTTTTCCTCACGTGATTGGAGGGAGGAGACAGACACCTCGGAGCGCGTTTGTTTGTTTGTTTGTTTGTTTGTTTGTTTGTGCTGAATTGTTTACCAGAAAGGAAAAGACTAACAGAACAGTACGAGCTGGAGACGCAGTTGAAGGGAGCGCTTGATTCGTCTACCAGAGAGAGCGGCGGGGTGGGGTGGGGCAGTGAGGACGGGGGCTGTTTTTTCTGTGTTTGTTGTTTGTGCAAATGATGGTGAAGGCCGACCAGAGGGGGGGGGGGGCGCTGGGTTTGTGATTAGGTGCACACCTGGGGGGCGGTGACAGCATGGGCGGAGCTAAGACGGGTGTTGTGTTGTTTGGATCAACCGGGGGCGTGTTTGAACGGAGCAGCTCCAGAACGAAAGGCGTGCTTCATTTATGATCCATAACAGCCAGGGGGGGGAGGAGACAGACTCCAGTTTTGACGTTGTTGGTGTGCGTTGCCATAGCAACCACTGCTATCAGCTGCCCCAGGGGTCAGGGAGCGCTTGATTTACGGCTCGTCACAGGCCAGAGAGGCTTTTGTTACGTGGAGTCGTTCAGGAAACAACATGTGGGCGTCGCCCTCGGGAACGCCACACACCAATTGGAGCGTTTGATTTAGGACTCAGTAACAGCCTGTGAGGGGGGCGGACGCAGCGAGACCAGGTTTTTCACTGCTGGGGGGTGGGATGGGGGGGTTCAGGGGTAAATTCATGCAGCTGGTTTTCTCTTCTTTTTTTCCTGTGGCTCCACTAAAAGGGAGCGCTTGTTTCATGACGCATCACACGGCAGGGGGGCAGCTGCTGAGGATTAGACGACATCTGGAGCTTCAGTCTGCTGCCCGCGGTGCGTTCAGGGCCCCCGGTGCGTTCAGGGCCCCCGGTGCGTTCAGGGCCCGCGGTGCGTTCAGGGCACGACAGGTGGAGCCATTAGCAGACGAGGCGTTCAAAGACCTGAAACAAACACGATGACGGGGCGCGTCGGGACACGTGTGTGATGTCATCAAGGGAGGCGGGCTTTACGACTCGTTCTGATTCTGTGGAATAAACCCTCAGGAGGTGTTTGATTTTAGGACCGACCCGTCTGACTCCACCCCTCTGTGAGATCAGCTGACCGGGTTGGGGCGGGGCCTTGTGCGTCTGCTTCAGGGTCTGAATCAAACGTTTGTAATTTTAATCCTAATTTTATGTGAAAGCGTAAAAATGGGGATCTTGTGACGGGTGCGTTTGTTTGTGTGTTTCCCCGGGGGCGGGTCACATCCTTCACGCGGAGTTGAACCAAATGCTAAAGCGCTAATAAAGCGCTAACGTCGCTAGCAGCCAGGACAGAGTTCCTTAAGCGTGGAGATCCAGAGCGTTTCTGTGCTCCAGATTTAATCTGTTTGTTTCCAGAAGAATTAAAATGACCCCGGTGATGAGTTCAGGGAGCGTAGGACAAACGATCGCTTCGTGACTGTCAGGAATCCCAGCTGCTTTGTCTTTTCTGTTCTTTGAACGTTTAAACTAAAGCAGGAAACAAACGCTTCCCCTGACAGTTTGACCGTGTCGTGCTGCGTTCAGGACGGTGGGAATTTTGGTTATCCAAATTTGGGGATTTCCAACATCTGTTCACACCGACACATCAGAAATGTGATGTCCAGCGGCTCCTGAAGCCCCGCCCCCTCCCCCTTCCTGACGCCCCACCTCGCCTCAACCCCCGGACACGGAGGTGTGGAAATGGAGCAAACCCCTTGGCTCCTCATTCCAGCCAATCAACACGCTCCTGCTGTTTCCTGTGGGAATTCTTTCCTCCTTCATGTCCTGACTTGTCCTCCTTTATCGGGGGCGTGTTGGGCAGACCCCGCCCCTCACCAGGGGGCGTGTCAGGGTGGTCAGGAAACCAGAGAAGAAGAAGAGACAGTGAACTAACCACAGACGCTTCAATGTCCCACTGCCGTTAGAGACAGTGAACTAACAAACAGGAAGTAGCTGGCGTTCAGGAGGAGGAAGGGGCGGAGCCTAATGAATCACCGCCATCAGTCCTGACGAGTCATGGCAGGAAGAGGCGACGCAGCAAATTAAAGCACAGGAAACCAGCGCCCTGGAGGCGCCTGAACGCATCATCAGCTGCCCACGCTAACCATGTTAGCATGTTAGCGTCAGCTAGCTGCGGCTGTGCTGATTGGATGCTGAGCGTGAGTCAGTAGAACCTGCAGGAGACACACACACACACACACACTCACACACACACACACACACACACACACACACACACACACACAGACACACACAGACACACACACACACACACTCACACACACACACACACACACACACACACACACACACAGACACACACAGACACACACACACACAGACACACACACACACACACTCACACACACACACACACACACACACAGACACACACACACACACACACACACACACACACACACACACACACACACACACACACAGACACACACACACACACACACACACACACACAGACACACACACACACACACACACACAGACACACACACACACACACACACACACAGACACACACACACACACACACACACACACACAGACACACACACACACAGACACACACAGACACACACACAGACACACACACACAGACACACAGACACACACACACACACACAGACACACACAGACACACAGACACACACACACACACACACACAGACACACACACACACACACACACAGACACACAGACACACACACACACACAGACACACACACACACACACACACAGACACACACACACACACACACACAGACAGACACACAGACACACAGACACACACACACACACACACAGACACACACACACACACAGACACACACACAGACACACACAGACACACACACACACACACACACAGACAGACACACAGACACACAGACACACACACACACACACACAGACACACACACACACACAGACACACACACACACACACACAGACACACACACACAGACACACACACAGACACACACACAGACACACAGACACACACACAGACACACACACACACACACACACACAGACACACACAGACACACACACACACACACACACACACACACAGACACACACAGACACACACACACACACACACACAGACACACAGACACACACACAGACACACAGACACACACACACACAGACACACACAGACACACACACACACACACACACACAGACACACACACACACACACAGACACACAGACACACAGACACACACACACACACACACACACACACACACACACACACACACAGACACACACACACACACACACAGACACACACACACACACACACACACACACACACACACACACACACACACACAGGCTGTTGTCGGGGTACAAACTGTTACTGATGCCCTGTTGGGGGGTTTTCTGCCTCCAGCCAGATCTGTGTGTGTGTGTGTGTGTGTGTGTGTGTGTGTGTGTGTGTGTGTGTCGTCAGGGGGCTGTGTTTGTGCCAGGGGGACATCAGGCGGGCGTCATGTGAGTGGTTGTGTGTTTTGGCGGTGACCTTTGACCTGTTGTTCTGGTTTGGGGGGGCGTCCCGTCTTCAGCAGGAGCAGGATGAAGAGGCTCTGCTCGTCTTCCTCACACAGAGAACCATCTGTCCACCAGAGGCCCCGCCCCCTTCACCTGAAGAGGGCGGGGCCTCTGCTGTGTCCTCTGGAGGCGTGGCCTGACCCTCAGGTTCTGGTGTTTCTGGATCGTTTTGCTTTGGAGACGCGTCCAGTTGCTCTTTGGATTAGCTGCTAACTGCTATCAGGTGCTAACTGCTACTAGCTGCTAACTCCTATCAGATGCTAATTGCCATTAGCGACTTAGCTTAGCTCCAGTGACCCTGTCTGACCTGAAACAGCAGACAGAGGAGCTCCTGAGGTTTTGTTGCTTTTTATTTAAACATTCATTTTCTTTATTTTTCTTTATTTAATGATTGATTTATTGATTTATTGATTTATTGATTTGAGGCTCAGTTTGATGAAATATAAACGATGGAGAAATCCTGCTGAGGAGCGTCAGACTGTAACATGAAGCTGTGTGGAACACACACACACACACAGGATGAGGTGTGGCAGCTAATTGGTTGGTATTCGGGGCCCCCAAATGTGCCCCCCTCCCTGAATGCCCTCTTTGTGCTCCATAAACCTCCAGCTGCTTCCTGAAACACTCACCTGCACCTCCCAGACGGGTGGAGACGGCGCAGGAGTCTGGAGTGTGGGGGCGAGTCGGGGTCCCTGTCTGGGCCGACAAACAGTGGGCGGGGCTTCTTCTCATGGAGCTCCACCCACATGACCTCTGGTTCTCTTGGATTGTGGGTAATGCAGTGATGGAGCGTCACTATGGCAACGGATGCTGCACAGCTAACCTGTATGAAAGCACACTGTGTGTGTGTGTGTGTGTGTGTGTGTGTGTGTGTGTGTGTGGTGCTTCCCAGGGGCAGCGGTGGGGGAGGGGCATAGTGGAGCACTGGTTACCCAGACTCCCCAGGGAGGAAGCTGATTGGATGACAGATCAGAATCTCCCGTTTCCACATCGACAGTCTAGCGTCTGTTCCCACGGTAACAAAAGCTCCCACTGGACCCCAATTGACCCTGATGCCCCAACCCCTACATGTTACACACACACACACACACACACACACACCTGATGATGTCATCACTGTCAGGTCCAGATTAACCATCAAACTGATGGTTAATAATAATAATATATAATACATAATATATATATATATTATATATATATATATATATATATAATATATGTATAATATATATATATAATATATATATATATTCTTCTTTCCTTTTGGCTTTTCCCTTCAGGGGTCGCCACAGCGAATCAACCGCCTCCATCTAACCCTGTCTTCTGCATCCTCTTCTCTCACACCAACTACCTTCATGTCCTCTTTCACTACATCCATAAACCTCCTCTTTGGTCTTCCTCTAGGCCTCCTGCCTGGCAGTTCAAAACTCAGCATCCTTCTACCAATATATTCACTATCTCTCCTCTGGACATGTCCAAACCATCTCAGTCTGGCCTCTCTGACTTTATCTCCAAAACCTCTAACATGTGCTGTCCCTCTGATGTACTCATTCCTGATCCTATCCTTCCTGGTCACTCCCAGAGAGAACCTCAGCATCTTCATCTCTGCTACCTCCAGCTCTGTCTCCTGTCTTTTCCTCAGTGACACTGTCTCTAGACCAAACAACATCGCTGGTCTCACCACAGTTTTGTACACCTTTCCTTTCATTTTAGCTGAAACTCTTCTATCACACATCACACCTGACACTTTTCTCCACCCATTCCATCCTGCCTGGACACGCTTCTTCACCTCTTTTCCCCACTCTCCATTGCTCTGGACTGTTGACCCCAAGTACTTAAAATCCTCCACCTTCTTGATCTCTTCTCCCTGTAACCTCACTCTTCCACTTGGGTCCCTCTCATTCACACACATGTACTCTGTCTTACTGCGGCTAACCTTCATCCCTCTCCTTTCCAGGACAAACCTCCACCTCTCTAGCTTCTCCTCCACCTCTTCCCTACTCTCACTGCAGATCACAATGTCATCTGCAAACATCATAGTCCATGGAGATTCCTGTCTAACCTCGTCTGTCAGCCTGTCCATCACCATAGCGAACAAGAAGGGGCTCAGAGCTGATCCCTGATGCAGTCCCACCTCCACCTTGAACTCCTCTGTCACACCTACAGCACACCTCACCACTGTCTTACAGTCCTCATACATGTCCTGCACCGCTCTAACATACTTCTCTGACACTCCAGACTTCCTCATACAATACCACAGTTCCTCTCTGGGCACCCTGTCATAAGCTTTCTCCAGATCTACAAAAACACAATGCAGCTCCCTCTGGCCTTCTCTGTACTTCTCTATCAACATCCTCAAAGCAAATACTGCATCTGTAGTACTCTTTTTTGGCATGAAACCATACTGCTGCTCACAAATGCTCACTTCTGCCCTTAGTCTAGCTTCCACTACTCTTTCCCATAACTTCATTGTATGGCTCATCAGCTTTATTCCTCTGTAGTTGCCACAACTCTGCACATCTCCCTTGTTCTTAAAAATGGGCACCAGCACACTTCTCCTCCACTCCTCAGGCATCTTCTCACTATCTAAGATCCTGTTGAACAACCCAGTCAGAAACTCTACTGCCACCTCTCCTAGACACTTCCAAACCTCTACAGGTATATCATCAGGACCGACTGCCTTTCCACTCTTCATCCTCTTCAGTGCTCTCCTCACTTCATCCTGGCTAATCTTTGCTACATCCTGGTCCACAACAGTCACCTCTTCTAGTCTTTGTTCTCTCTCATTTTCCACGTTCATCAACTCCTCAAAGTACTCTTTCCATCTTCCCATCACACTGCTGGCACCTGTCAATAGACTTCCATCCCTATCCTTAATCACCCTAATCTGCTGCACGTCCTTCCCATCTCTATCTCTCTGTCTTGCCAGCCTGTATAGATCAGTCTCTCCCTCCTTACTGTCCAATCTAGCATACAAGTCATCATAAGCTTCTTGTTTGGCCTTTGCTACCTCTACCTTCACCTTACGCTGTATCTCCCTGTACTCCTGTCTACTCTCCTCAGTCCTCTCAGTGTCCCACTTCTTCTTAGCTAACCTCTTTCTTTGTATACACTCCTGTACCTCCTCATTCCACCACCAAGTCTCCTTATCTACTTTCCTTCCAGATGACACACCAAATACTCTCCTACCT
>CM023614.1:24726328-24733828 GCA_013358685.1 Antennarius maculatus | reverse complement strand
ATTTATTTTGTGTCAGATTTTAATCTTACATTTTCCATGTTTTGAATTTTTCTTGTATTTTCTTAATTTAACTTTTTTAAAATTTGTTCAGTTTTATCATTTCTGTTTTATATTCTCAACATTTCTTAAAGGTTTGCAGTCTTTCGTTGTCATAGATTGTGTTACCATGGCAACCTGCTAACTCATTTCCAACTTCCTGGTGGATTGTGTGTGTTCAGCAGCTACTGAGGGACTGGACCGTTCCAGGAAGTAGACGGAGCCCGGTTACTAATAGTCACGCAGTCATTATCCTGCTCCGGTTCCTGGAACCTGTCTGTCTGGTGATGGGTTGGGCTCTGGTTAAATAGTGAGCTTCAGCCGGTCAGGTGGGGGGGTTACCATGGCAACAGCAGCCCATCGATCGCCTGTGGTCAGGAGCAGCAACGGGTCAAACAGTTTAGAGTGCTGACAAACCGCTAGAGGTGACCTTTGACCCTACCAGCTCATGGCGCTGTCAGTCCCACACACACACACACACACACACACACACACACACACACGTAAACAGGAAGTGCTGCACCACCAGCTGCTTCGTGTTGTTGTTTATTGTTTATAAACAAACAGGATGAGGTCATGTGATCGGCGTGATTCTGATCTGGTCGGTGGTTCTCTTCTCTGCCGTGAGCCGAGGATTCTGGGAAACGATGGGGGGGGGGGTCATGGCGACACTCGGTAAACAGGAAACAGCCTGGCCCAATCTGCGACCTCAGGATTGCTCCCTGAGGATTCTGGGAGAAGCTGATGGCGCCTGGGGGGGCGGGGCCTCAGGGCAGCAGAATAGGAGCAGCTGACAAGTGGGGAGGAGCTTAAGGATGCTGTGCAGACAGGAAGTCACCCAGACGGCAGCAGGGTTCTCCTGGCGGCGCCGGTTTAACGGTGGGCGGGGCTCTTTCTATTTCCTCACTTCCTGTCTCAGTGTGGGTGGGGCTACACTGAGCCCCACCCACACTGAGTCATATATGGACTGTCCCCCTGAGTCCAGTCCATATATGGTCAAACGTGTTTGTTCAGTCAAGTGCAGAGGCTCTGACGCTTCGTTTTGATTGGCTACTGCTTCACCTGTAGTTGTGAGGGCGGAGCTTGGGGGAGGAGCTGCTGTGGTCCTGCTCTGTGCTTTTATTTTGGCGAGTCAGATTTATTTGGGAGTTGAAGAGCGTGGGGGCGCCGTCCTGCAGTGCATCATGGGAATACATAGTGTTCGGACATAAATCCTGTTTATGGAGTGTCAGCACTCCGAAGGAACAAAGCATGATGGGAGATTTCCCGCCGCAGCGTTTCTGATCTTAAATCTCGTTTCACACCCAGAACATCCAATCATCTCAGACCTGCTTGTTGTTTACCTCCCGTCGTCATTGGCAACGGAAGAAGCCGCAGCTCCCGGCTCAATAACGACAAAAGGACGCGTGTTGCAAGGCATTCTGGGATGTTTGTTGCGCATCAAAGCGGTTGGATGCCCTGCAGGAACGTAGATAAAACTGATCAGGATTCATCTGATAAACAAACAAACAAACAAACAAACATGGAATCAAAGCGTTACTCCAGCTGGCCCCTGATTGGCTGAGCCCTGTCATGTGACCCTCCAGGCCCTCAGGAGCCCCGTGGCTCATGGAGGTGGACTCTGATGTGTTCTGGGTCTGATGATGTCATCGGGTCGTTCCAGGAAGTCCCACAAGACTACAAACTGACGCCGACACGTGATTGGTTGAAATGGAGTGTAAACATGTTTAACTTGGAGGAGGGGCGTGGCCACGCATCCAGGTAGAGTTACCTGCAGTGGAAACTCACCTGGTGCTCAGATGAAGGTTAAGGAGGTTCACTGGGGAGGGGGGGGGGGTAGAGGAGGAGCGGTGAGGCGTTCAGGGACACACGGCAGCAGGAAAACTGACATTTGACTGAAAACCTGAAACGTGTCTCTGACACAGGATCACCGACGTGTGTGTGTGTGTGTGTGTGTGTGTGTGTGTGTGTGTGTGTGTGTGTGTGTGAGATGAGATCAGATGTCCTCTAGACTGTGGAGCGTGTCCTCATTCCCCTCCATCGCTGCACCTGAAGAGACACACATTTAGATTGTGTGTGTGTGTGTGTGTGTGTGTGTGTGTGTGTGCGCGCTCGCGTGCCGTAGCCAATATAATGCCCTTTGAATACTAAAACACACACACACACACGGCTCCACCCGTCCTTTCTCGGATCAGTCGTGTGATTGGATGCTGCTGGACGTCGTGGTCAGTCAGAGATCAGCAGCCAATCAGAAGGCAGCAACACCTGAGGGGTCGGGTGAGAGGAGCTCATGTGATCAGAGGGCTCTACCATAGTAGGGTTCTATTTTTTTGGGTTCTACTATGGGAATGTGGAACAGGACAGTGATGTCTGCGTCGCCATGACAACGACTGATCAGAGGATTGGTGTCTCCACGACCCTGTTCTGATTGGGTGATACAGATACTGAGAGGACATCCCTGAGGTGTGTGTGTGTGACCCTGACCACACACACACACACACACACACACACACACACACACACACACACACACACACACACACACACACACACAACCTCAGCATCGACTAAAGGCTCAAATAAACACAAATCCACTCCACATATCGACTGCAACCAGAGATCAGACGGCCCCCAGCTCCCCGTCACACACACACACACACACAGTCACACACACACACACACACACACACACACACACACACACACACACATTATGATGAAGTCATGGTGTCAGATGATCCTGTTTGGCTTTGAATAGAGACTGTGTGTGTGTGTGTGTGTGTGTGTGTGTGTGTGTGTGTGTGTGTGTGTGTGTGTGTGTGTGTGTGTGTGTGTGCTATAGTGACTCCCCATTGATTGGTAGATCATTCAGATGCTATATGCTAGCAGCATGTTAGTGTGACCCTTATAGATTAGAATGCTGGTGTTAGCATGTAGCTCCCAGCGGCGCCCCATGGCTCCGCCCCCACAGCTCCCCCCAGGTGTCGTTCCTCTGGCGGCTGTGATGTCATCCAGCACATGGCGTCTGCTCAGAGTGTACCCCCTGCCTTTTTCTGTCTGTCATGACAAATCATCACGCTCATCCGTTAGCCGCTCCTGGCTAACATGCTAACTCTCCCGCCCTCTGCCTGAAGACGTATGGTCCTGGTCCTGGTTCTGGTCCTGGTCCTGGTCCTTGTTCTGGTTCTGGTCCTGGTTCTGCTCCTGGTTCTGGTTCTGGTCCTGGTTCTGGTCCTGGTCCTGGTTCTGGTTCTGGTTCTGCTCCTGGTTCTGGTCCTGGTTCTGGTTCTGGTCCTGGTTCTTGTCCTGGTCCTGGTTCGGGTCCTGGTTCTGGTTCTGCTCCTGGTTCTGGTCCTGGTTCTGGTTCTGCACCTGGTTCTGGTTCTGGTCCTGGCCATGGTCCTGGTCCTGGTTCTGCTCCTGGTTCTGGTCCTGGTCCTGGTCCTGGTTCTGGTTCTGGTTCTGGTCCTGGTTCTGCTCCTGGTTCTGGTTCTGGTCCTGGTTCTGGTTCTGCTCCTGGTTCTGGTCCTGGTTCTTGTCCTGGTTCTGGTCCTGGTTCGGGTCCTGGTTCTGGTTCTGCTCCTGGTTCTGGTCCTGGTTCTGGTTCTGCACCTGGTTCTGGTCCTGGTCCTGGTTCTGCTCGTTGGTCAGCTGGTTTCTGGTAATCAGTAGAATCTGTTGTTCGCTGACTCAGCAGCTTCTGTTTCCTGTGACATTACCATGACTCAGCAGGAAACCCTTCCTGTCACGTTTCCTGTCGCTGCGTCGAGCCGACACGTGAGCGCCCCCTGCTGGTCTGTAGTTCTATCATTCTGTCTGGAATCCAGATCCTACCGTCGTTTCCATGGCAACAGCGCTAGTTGACTTCCTGCAGAAACGGACCGCTGATAGTTTGACGCAGCTGTTTTATTTTGAAAATCTGCTGTAAAAATAAAAGCATGATGTTTTAACACATTCACGTTAAATTCTTTAAATGAGATTTAATTATTTAAATTAAATTTGATTAATTTCATTAATTTATTGTTTAAATTAATGTATTTTTACACATTAAAGAAAGATAAGAATAAAACTGGGAGCAGGAAGAGTTTTGTGTTGATTATTTATCTATTTATTTGTTTACTTGTTTGTTTGTTTGTTTGTTTGTTGAAGCCCCTCCCCCCATGTGCCCCTGTCAGTATCAGACTGATAATTATAAACAGACGGGTTATTGATCGCTGAGGAGCTGCAGGACTCATGAAACCCCCCAGAACTTCCTGTCCGCTGGACATCGGAAGACCATTAAGTATGAGTCATCGTGTGTGTGTGTGTGTGTGTGTGTGTGTGTATGTGTGTGTGTATGTGTGTGCGTGCGTGCGTGCGTGCGTGCTGGGTAATCTGATTACCTCAGTGGTTAGAGTAGATATTATATTATTACAGTAACACGTGTGTGTGTGTCCGTGTGTGTGTGTGTTCGTGATGAGGCTGTCTTTGATTAACGATTGGAACAAACACACAATTTTTATTCTGAAACTGGATTAAAAACGAGGATTATTATAATTCGTAATAATAATCCTCGTTTGCCTCTCAAACACCACCATCAGGTCCTCAGGGTCGCTGGTTTAAACTGGTTTCATCTGGTCTCTACTGGTCTAGTCTAGTTCATCTGGTCTCCACTAGTCTAGTCTAGTTCCTCTGGTCTCCACTGTCTAGTCTAGTTCATCTGGTCTCCACTGGTCTAGTCTAGTTCATCTGGTCTCCACTGGTCTAGTCTAGTTCATCTGGTCTCCACTGGTCTAGTCTAGTTCATCTGGTCTCCACTGGTCTAGTCTAGTTCATCTGGTCTCCACTGGTCTAGTCTAGTTCATCTGGTCTCTACTGGTCTAGTCTAGTTCATCTGGTCTCCACTGGTCTAGTCTAGTTCATCTGGTCTCTACTGGTCTGATCTAGTTCATCTTGTCTCCACTGGTCTAGTCTAGTTCATCTGGTCTCCACTGGTCTAGTCTAGTTCATCTGGTCTCCACTGGTCTTGTCTAGTTCATCTGTTCTCCACTGGTATGGTCTAGTTCATCTGGTCTCCACTGGTTTGGTCTTGTTCATCTGGTCTCCACTGGTTTGGTCTAGTTCATCTGGTCTCCACTGGTCTGGTCTAGTTCATCTGTTCTCCACTGGTCTGGTCTAGTTCATCTGGTCTCCACTGGTCTAGTCTAGTTCATCTGGTCTCCACTGGTCTGGTCTAGTTCATCTGTTCTCCACTGGTCTGGTCTAGTTCATCTGGTCTCCACTGGTTTTGTCTTGTTCATCTGGTCTCCACTGGTTTGGTCTCGTTCATCTGGTCTCTACTGGTCTAGTCTAGTTCATCTTGTCTCCACTGGTCTTGTCTAGTTCATCTGGTCTCCACTGGTCTAGTCTAGTTCATCTGGTCTCCACTGGTCTGGTCTAGTTCATCTGGTCTCCACTGGTATAGTCTAGTTCATCAGGTCTCCACTGGTCTGGTCTAGTTCATCTGGTCTCTACTGGTCTAGTCTTGTTCATCTGGTCTCCACTGGTCTGGTCTAGTTCATCTGGTCTCCACTGGTCTGGTCTAGTTCATCTGGTCTCTACTGGTCTAGTCTAGTTCATCTGGTCTCCACTGGTCTGGTCTAGTTCATCTGGTCTCCACTGGTCTTGTCTAGTTCATCTGGTCTCCACTGGTCTGGTCTAGTTCATCTGGTCTCTACTGGTCTGGTCTAGTTCATCTGGTCTCCACTGGTCTAGTCCAGTTCATCTGGTCTCCACTGGTCTGGTCTAGTTCATCTGGTCTCCACTGGTCTAGTCTAGTTCATCTGGTCTCCACTGGTCTGGTCTAGTTCATCTGTTCTCCACTGGTCTGGTCTAGTTCATCTGGTCTCTACTGGTCTAGTCTAGTTCATCTGGTCTCCACTGGTCTGGTCTAGTTCATCTGGTCTCCACTGGTCTGGTCTAGTTCATCTGGTCTCCACTGGTCTGGTCTAGTCCACCGTAGAGACCAACAGTCATGGAGGACATGTGTCTGTCAGCAGGAAATGAACCTGTGACCCTGGTCCTGGTTTTGGACCGGATCAGAGACGCCGGTCATCCGGTCAGAGTGGGCGGAGCCAGCGGTGTGTCAGTCCAGCAGGGATTAGTCCCCATTAACCCAGATGATGATGATGAAGGCTTTTATTCCATTCAGATTAGATGTTTTTTTCTCCACCTGTGGACGCCGGCTTCAGTCCCAGCGCCTTTAATCCCGTGATGCTCTGAGGGATGATGACAGTCCCCTCCCCCTCGCTGACCCCTGTCCCCTGTCGCCCCCTAGGGGATGTGGTGGACGTGTACCAGAGGGAGTTCCTGGCCCTGAGGGAGCGCCTCCACTCGGCCGAGCAGGAGAACCTGCGGCGCTCCAAGGAGCTCAACCTGGTCCTGGAGGAGATCAAGAGGGCCATTGCTGAGAAGCAGGCGCTCAGGGACATCAACCGCACCTGGAGCAGCCTGTCAGGTGAGACCCCCAGGGGCCGGGCCAGGACTGATCCCCAGGGACCGGGCCAGGATGGACCTGGTCTAAACTTCCTGGTCTAAACTGGTCTGAACTGGTCCTTCCTGGTCTGACATGGTCTAACTGTGCCCCCCCTCCAGAGGAGACCAGGCTGAAGCTCTGGAACGTGAGCAGCAGTAAGAGCGTCCTGCAGCTTCCCTCCATCTTCCATCATCTTCCTCACCTGCTGAACCGAGAGGACAGCCTGCTGCCCGCCGTCCACGTGGGACAAGGGCGCACCGGAGGTGGGCGCACTGAGACACAGGTCCACTGATACACAGGTCCTCACTGAGACACAGGTCCTCTCTGAGACATGGGTCCTCACTGAGACACAGGTCCACACACTGACACAGGTCCACACTGAGACACAGGTCCTCACTGAGACACAGGTCCTCACTGAGACACAGGTCCACACTGAGACACAGGTCCACTGAGACACAGGTCCTTAATGAGACATAGGTCCACACTGAGATGCAGGTTCACACTGAGACACAGGTCCACATAGAGACACAGGTCCAAAAAGAGACACAGGTCCTTACTGAGACACAGGTCCACACTGAGACACAGGTCCACATAGAGACACAGGTCCTTACTGAGACACAGGTCCACATAGAGACACAGGTCCTTACTGAGACACAGGTCCACATAGAGACACAGGTCCTTACTGAGACACAGGTCCACACTGAGACACAGGTCCACATAGAGACACAGGTCCTTACTGAGACACAGGTCCACACTGAGACACAGGTCCACATAGAGATACAGGTCCTTACTGAGACACAGGTCCACATAGAGACACAGGTCCACATAGAGACACAGGTCCTTACTGAGACACAGGTCCACACTGAGACACAGGTCCACATAGAGACACAGGTCCTTACTGAGACACAGGTCCACACTGAGACACAGGTCCACATAGAGACACAGGTCCTTACTGAGACACAGGTCCACAT
>CM023614.1:24716328-24721328 GCA_013358685.1 Antennarius maculatus | reverse complement strand
ACAGTCCAGGGCCACGCAGTGAAACAGTCCAGGGCCACGCAGTGAAACAGTCCAGGGCCACACAGTGAAACAGTCCAGGGCCACACAGTGAAACAGTCCAGGGCCACGCAGTGACACCGTCCAGGGCCACGCAGTGACACCATCCAGGGCCACGCAGTGACACCATCCAGGGCCACGCAGTGAAACAGTCCAGGGCCACGCAGTGACACCATCCAGGGCCACACAGTGAAACAGTCCAGGGCCACACAGTGACACCGTCCAGGGCCACGCAGTGAAACAGTCCAGGGCCACGCAGTGACACCATCCAGGGCCACGCAGTGACAACGTCCAGGGCCACGCAGTGAAACAGTCCAGGGCCACGCAGTGACATCGTCCAGGGCCACGAAGTGACACCATCCAGGGCCACACAGTGAAACAGTCCAGGGCCACGCAGTGACACCGTCCAGGGCCACGCAGTGAAACAGTCCAGGGCCACGCAGTGACACCGTCCAGGGCCACACAGTGAAACAGTCCAGGGCCACACAGTGACACCGTCCAGGGCCACGCAGTGACACCGTCCAGGGCCACGCAGTGAAACAGTCCAGGGCCACGCAGTGACAACGTCCAGGGCCACGCAGTGAAACAGTCCAGGGCCACGCAGTGACATCGTCCAGGGCCACGAAGTGACACCATCCAGGGCCACACAGTGAAACAGTCCAGGGCCACGCAGTGACACCGTCCAGGGCCACGCAGTGACACAGTCCAGGGCCACGCAGTGACACCGTCCAGGGCCACGCAGTGACACCCTCCAGGGCCACGCAGTGAAACAGTCCAGGGCCACGCAGTGACATCGTCCAGGGCCACGCAGTGACATCGTCCAGGGCCACGCAGTAAAACAGTCCAGGGCCACGCAGTGAAACAGTCCAGGGCCACGCAGTGACACCGTCCAGGGCCACGCAGTGACACCATCCAGGGCCACGCAGTGAAACAGTCCAGGGCCATGCAGTGACACCGTCCAGGGCCACGCAGTGACACAATCCAGGGCCACACAGTGAAACAGTCCAGGGCCACGCAGTGAAACAGTCCAGGGCCACGCAGTGACAACGTCCAGGGCCACGCAGTGAAACAGTCCAGGGCCACGCAGTGACATCGTCCAGGGCCACGAAGTGACACCATCCAGGGCCACACAGTGAAACAGTCCAGGGCCACGCAGTGACACCGTCCAGGGCCACGCAGTGAAACAGTCCAGGGCCACGCAGTGACACCGTCCAGGGCCACGCAGTGACACCATCCAGGGCCACGCAGTGAAACAGTCCAGGGCCACGCAGTGACATCGTCCAGGGCCACGCAGTGACATCGTCCAGGGCCACGCAGTAAAACAGTCCAGGGCCACACAGTGAAACAGTCCAGGGCCACGCAGTGACACCGTCCAGGGCCACGCAGTGACACCATCCAGGGCCACGCAGTGAAACAGTCCAGGGCCATGCAGTGACACCGTCCAGGGCCACGCAGTGACACCATCCAGGGCCACGCAGTGAAACAGTCCAGGGCCACACAGTGAAACAGTCCAGGGACACACAGTGAAACAGTCCAGGGCCACGCAGTGACACCGTCCAGGGCCACGCAGTGAAACAGTCCAGGGCCACGCAGTGACACCGTCCAGGGCCACGCAGTGACACAGTCCAGGGCCACGCAGTGACACCATCCAGGGCCACACAGTGAAACAGTCCAGGGCCACACAGTGAAACAGTCCAGGGCCACGCAGTGACACAATCCAGGGCCACGCAGTGAAACAGTCCAGGGCCACGCAGTGACACCGTCCAAGGCCACGCAGTGAAACAGTCCAGGGCCACGCAGTGAAACAGTCCAGGGCCACGCAGTGAAACAGTCCAGGGCAACGCAGTGACACCATCCAGGGCCACGCAGTGAAACAGTCCAGGGCCACGCAGTGACACCGTCCAAGGCCACGCAGTGAAACAGTCCAGGGCCACGCAGTGAAACAGTCCAGGGCCACGCAGTGACACCGTCCAAGGCCACGCAGTGAAACCGTCCAGGGCCACGCAGTGAAACAGTCCAGGGCCACGCAGTGACACCGTCCAGGGCCACGCAGTGAAACAGTCCAGGGCCACGCAGTGACACCGTCCAGGGCCACGCAGTGACACCTTCCAGGGCCACGCAGTGAAACAGTCCAGGGCCATGCAGTGACACCGTCCAGGGCCACGCAGTGACACCATCCAGGGCCACACAGTGAAACAGTCCAGGGCCACACAGTGAAACAGTCCAGGGACACACAGTGAAACAGTCCAGGGCCACGCAGTGACACCGTCCAGGGCCACGCAGTGACACCGTCCAGGGCCACGCAGTGACACCATCCAGGGCCACACAGTGAAACAGTCCAGGGCCACACAGTGAAACAGTCCAGGGCCACGCAGTGAAACAGTCCAGGGCCACACAGTGAAACAGTCCAGGGCCACACAGTGAAACAGTCCAGGGCCACGCAGTGACACAGTCCAGGGCCACGCAGTGACACCATCCAGGGCCACACAGTGACACCGTCCAGGGCCACGCAGTGAAACAGTCCAGGGCCACGCAGTGACACCGTCCAGGGCCACGCAGTGACACCGTCCAGGGCCACGCAGTGACACCATCCAGGGCCACGCAGTGAAACAGTCCAGGGCCACGCAGTGACACCGTCCAAGGCCACGCAGTGAAACAGTCCAGGGCCACGCAGTGAAACAGTCCAGGGCCACGCAGTGAAACAGTCCAGGGCCTCGCAGTGACACCGTCCAGGGCCACGCAGTGAAAAAGTCCAGGGCCACGCAGTGACACCATCCAGGGCCACGCAGTGACACCGTCCAGGGCCACGCAGTGAAACAGTCCAGGGCCACGCAGTGAAACGGTCCAGGGCCATGCAGTGAAAAAGTCCAGGGCCACGCAGTGACACCATCCAGGGCCACGCAGTGACACCGTCCAGGGCCACGCAGTGAAACAGTCCAGGGCCACACAGTGAAACAGTCCAGGGCCACACAGTGAAACAGTCCAGGGCCACGCAGTGACACCGTCCAGGGCCACGCAGTGACACCATCCAGGGCCACGCAGTGACACCATCCAGGGCCACGCAGTGAAACAGTCCAGGGCCACACAGTGAAACAGTCCAGGGCCACACAGTGAAACAGTCCAGGGCCACGCAGTGACACCGTCCAGGGCCACGCAGTGACACCATCCAGGGCCACGCAGTGACACCATCCAGGGCCACGCAGTGAAACAGTCCAGGGCCACGCAGTGACACCATCCAGGGCCACACAGTGAAACAGTCCAGGGCCACACAGTGACACCGTCCAGGGCCACGCAGTGAAACAGTCCAGGGCCACGCAGTGACACCATCCAGGGCCACGCAGTGACAACGTCCAGGGCCACGCAGTGAAACAGTCCAGGGCCACGCAGTGACATCGTCCAGGGCCACGAAGTGACACCATCCAGGGCCACACAGTGAAACAGTCCAGGGCCACGCAGTGACACCGTCCAGGGCCAAGCAGTGAAACAGTCCAGGGCCACGCAGTGACACCGTCCAGGGCCACGCAGTGAAACAGTCCAGGGCCACACAGTGACACCGTCCAGGGCCACGCAGTGACACCGTCCAGGGCCACGCAGTGAAACAGTCCAGGGCCACGCAGTGACAACGTCCAGGGCCACGCAGTGAAACAGTCCAGGGCCACGCAGTGACATCGTCCAGGGCCACGAAGTGACACCATCCAGGGCCACACAGTGAAACAGTCCAGGGCCACGCAGTGAAACCGTCCAGGGCCACGCAGTGAAACAGTCCAGGGCCACGCAGTGACACCGTCCAGGGCCACGCAGTGACACCATCCAGGGCCACGCAGTGAAACAGTCCAGGGCCACGCAGTGACATCTTCCAGGGCCACGCAGTGACATCGTCCAGGGCCACGCAGTAAAACAGTCCAGGGCCACGCAGTGAAAAAGTCCAGGGCCACACAGTGACACCGTCCAGGGCCACGCAGTGACACCATCCAGGGCCACGCAGTGAAACAGTCCAGGGCCATGCAGTGACACCGTCCAGGGCCACGCAGTGACACCGTCCAGGGCCACACAGTGAAACAGTCCAGGGCCACGCAGTGAAACAGTCCAGGGCCACGCAGTGACAACGTCCAGAGCCACGCAGTGAAACAGTCCAGGGCCACGCAGTGACATCGTCCAGGGCCACGAAGTGACACCATCCAGGGCCACACAGTGAAACAGTCCAGGGCCACGCAGTGACACCGTCCAGGGCCACGCAGTGAAACAGTCCAGGGCCACGCAGTGACACCGTCCAGGGCCACGCAGTGACACCATCCAGGGCCACGCAGTGAAACAGTCCAGGGCCACGCAGTGACATCGTCCAGGGCCACGCAGTGACATCGTCCAGGGCCACGCAGTAAAACAGTCCAGGGCCACGCAGTGAAACAGTCCAGGGCCACGCAGTGACACCGTCCAGGGCCACGCAGTGACACCATCCAGGGCCACGCAGTGAAACAGTCCAGGGCCATGCAGTGACACCGTCCAGGGCCACGCAGTGACACAATCCAGGGCCACACAGTGAAACAGTCCAGGGCCACACAGTGAAACAGTCCAGGGACACACAGTGAAACAGTCCAGGGCCACGCAGTGACACCGTCCAGGGCCACGCAGTGACACAGTCCAGGGCCACGCAGTGACACCGTCCAGGGCCACGCAGTGACACCGTCCAGGGCCACGCAGTGACACCATCCAGGGCCACACAGTGAAACAGTCCAGGGCCACACAGTGAAACAGTCCAGGGCCACGCAGTGACACCATCCAGGGCCACGCAGTGAAACAGTCCAGGGCCACGCAGTGACACCGTCCAAGGCCACGCAGTGAAACAGTCCAGGGCCACGCAGTGAAACAGTCCAGGGCCACGCAGTGAAACAGTCCAGGGCCACGCAGTGACACCATCCAGGGCCACGCAGTGAAACAGTCCAGGGCCACGCAGTGACACCGTCCAA
>CM023614.1:24671328-24711328 GCA_013358685.1 Antennarius maculatus | reverse complement strand
TGGCTGCTGGACCACATCATGTGGGTCAAGGTGTGCAACCCGGAGAAGGACGCGGTGAGTCGCCACACAGGAAGTGGAGCGCGTGCGTTTCCTGTCAGGGGGGTGTGGTTTCAGCGGTGTGTTTGTGTCCATTAGAAACACTGTGACCGGCAGAAGGCCAACCTGAGGATCCGCTTCAAGCCGTCGCTGTTCCAGCACGTGGGAACCCACTCCTCATTGGCCGGCAAGATCCAGAAGCTCAAGGTAACCAATCAGAGGCCTCCGGGCTGATGACATCATCAGCTCTGCAGGTTGAATTCAGCTGTTCGGGTTAGACGTCAAAGCCCCGGGTCGGTGGCGTTCTGTCGGTCTGATGAAGATGGAGGTCTTCCTCAGGGGAGGGCTCGTGTGGCGTTCAGGGCCTGTGGGACGTCTCAGCGCCGCTGGTTTCTCATTACTGCATCAGGAGCGACGGTTTCAGCTGCATTCTGGTCCAATCAATGGTATTGATCCAGCCGTCCCGGACCAGCGCCTCCTCAGCGGGGGAGGGGCGGGGCCACACAAGTGTAGATGGAAGATACCGTTAGCTTGAAACGTTAGCGTCGCTGTGCAAAGAAAATCAGTGTGAGAATCAAAGTTATAAGAAAGGAACCGATTTGTTCTGTTCTGGAGAGGAAACCCTCCCTGATTGGACGTCATGACGCGACGGATCGCCAAACAGGAAGTCAAATAGGAAGTTAAATGCAAAGCTAAAGTAGCCATAGCTAAAGAACGGGATGCGGTCTGTGACCCCTCCTCTCCCCCAGGACAAGGACTTTGGGAAGCAGACCCTCCATAAGGGTCACGCCAACCCTCTGGCGGAGGTGACCACCAGCCTGAAGACCTACCAGCACTTTACCCTGGAGAAGGCCTACCTGGGGGAGGACTTCTTCTGGGCCTTCACCCCCGTGGCGGGGGATTTCATCCGGATACGCTTCTTCACGCCGGTCCGGATCGAGAGGTCAGTTCCGGTCCGATGGGGCGGGGCTGTGTTCGGGGGGTGGGGAGGGGGGGGGGGCAGGAAGTTAAATCTACCCCCCCTCTGTCTGTCTGCAGGTTCTTCTTCCGGAGTGGAAACATCGAGCATCCAGGAGACAAACTGTTCAACACGTCGGTGGAGGTTCTGCCGTTCGACGTGAGTCTGTGCTCGGGGGGGGGGTTGGCCTCGGTGAGGGGGGGTGAATCAGATCAGCCTCAGTGGGGGGGGGGGAGATGAAGAGTGGAGCTGCACTCAGCGAGCTGAGGACACGGGGAGGGAGAGTTGGCTGAGGAGGAAGAGGCGGTTGCCACGGCAACGCTGACCAGGAGACGGGAGAGGAGGTGAAAGGATGATGGGAAAGAAGATGAAGATCAGGAGGAAGAAGAGACAAAACAAAACAGACTCCAGATGATGATGGTGTGTGTGTGTGTGTGTGTGTGTGTGTGTGTGTGTGTGTGTGTGTGTGTGTGTTCCAGAACATCCAGGCGGACAAAGAGGCCTTGACTGAAGGGAGAGAGAAAACGCCAAAGTACCATCGGACGGAGGACGGATTCATCCGCATCGGTGAGCGGCGGATTATCATCCGATCAGAGATCAATGGGTTTGATCGATAAACCAGGAGGAGGAGGCTTTGATTGGGCGACGTAAATTTCCAGCAGCTCTTCATCCCTCCATTACTGCTTCAGGCGGTCGGCCGATCGATCGATCGGATCAATTCTCCTCAGCTCTATTCATTTCATGATGCGTTCGGGTGAAACTCGTTATTCCGGCCACCGGCGACACGTTCACCTCGTCTGCGCACGGCGTTCCTGACGGATGGATTCTTAAAGGGACGGCGCCGCATCAGTGACGATAATGTAGTTTAATCTGAGGGATTAGATCAGATTACACCTCATAAATAAAGATCATACAGATTACAGACCTGCAGCGAGGCTCTGGTCTCCTCCTGCCGCTGGGGGGGCATTATTCCCTCCGTCTGGTGACGACAGCGTTTGATTGGAGCCTGAATGCACCCCCATGTGACACCCCCCCCCCCCACATGGACGCATCAGCACCAAACGATAATCCAAATGAACAAATAAATCCCCCCAGGGATTAGTGCTGTATGGAGGGGAGTCACAAGAGGAGGCCGACGCCCACGGGAGGACGGCTGGATCGACCAATCAGAGCAGGAGCAGCGGCAGGAAGCATCTGAACCACAGGGGTTAATGGACTGTAGATAAATGGAACGCCTCCCGAAAACCAATAAAAACCTGACGAGGCAGCGACGCAGGAAAGAGCCTCAGTCAACAACAAACAACAACAAACAACAACAAACAACAACAAACAACAACCTAACAAACGTCAGTAACAACAATAAAAAATAACAACAAGCAATAACATTAACAAAAACAATAAACAATAACAAAACAAACAATAACAAGCAACAACAACTAACAAACAACAACAAACAATAACAAAACAAACAATAACAAGCAACAACAACTAACAAGTGAATAATAACACAACAAAAACGTTAGTCCACGTACGCTAAATGTTTGCTCAGTCTGACGCTAAACCAGGAAGTTTACAGAACGGAAGGAGGACGCTGTGTGTCACCTGTTTGTTTGTTTGTTTGTTTGTTTGTTTGTTTGTTTGTTTGTTGAAAGAAAACTGTGGACATTATTTCCCATCAAACGGGGACGAGCGAATGAAACGGTTTTCAGGTCCAGGTCAGGGCGGGGCTCACACGTTGAGACTCAAACACTCGCATGCTAGCCTTAGCATTCGCTTAGCACCGTCGGTCTAAATGTCGACGGTCTCTGGTTGTATTTTTAGTACGACGTGTTCGTCTGTCTCTGACGCAAACGACCGTCTGGAGACGACGCACCTGGATGGAGGTTTCCATGGTTACAGGGGAGGGCGACGTAGCGTGGCTGTAAAGCGAGATAATCTAGTGTGGCTAAGTAACTAGCATCCATCAACAACCACCACAACAAAAGCACTCGATTACATTTACATTTTGAATTTTCAAAATAAAAGCATGATGTCATTGCCATCACATCAGTGTTCTTTTATTTTGAAGGGTTTAAACGCGTCACACTCCAGGTCTTACTATGTTGTGGGGAATGAGTTTGCAAAGCATTCTGGGAAACGGATGCAGCTCCAGATGGACAGTTGCCTCTGATCCCAGCCTGTGTGGTTTATTGATCTGATTGATTGATGGATTGATCGTCTCCAGGAACCTTCCAGAGCGGGATCGCTGAGGGGGAGGTGGACCCCGCCTTCGGGCCCCTGGAGGCCATGCGTCTGTCGGTGTTGACGGACTCGCCGGTCTGGGTGATCCTCAGCGAGGTGAGAGTTAAACGCCCCCCTGGTCCCCCCAACGGCGGGTCAGGAGCGGTTTAGGGAGATTGTTGGAATTCTTTCAAGGTCAGAGGTTACACTGGAGTCTCAGGTCTGTGATGCTAACACGCTAACGGTGTTTGGAGTTCATTCAAACGTGTTGTTTTTCTAAAGGGGGGGGGGGCGAGAGGGCGGAGCTTCTTCACAAGCTGGAGGAGGGCAAAGGTTAGGTTTCCTCAAGAATGTTCCAGCTTGACCTCTGACCTCTGAGGTTTCTCCATTAACCCTTGAAGGAGTCCTGGTGTGGGTTGAACATGCTAGCCTGATCCGGTTGCCATGGCAACGCCTCTGAGCTCATCCTGGTTCTTCTTCTGTGGTTTCCTTCAGATCTTCATAAAGAAGGCGGAGTGACGCTCTGGCCCCACCCCCCGCCCCCCCTCCACGATACCTCAGCACCTCAGCGGACCACCCGCTCTAGTCCAGCCCACCGGACCCCTGCAGCAGTGCCACGGTGCCCCCCGGTGGGCGGAGCCCGCCACTGCAGACAGGAAGCAGGAAGAGGTCAACATGAAACAAACTCCTCGAGCAGCGCGTGTTGGTGCGTGCATACAGGAAGTAGAAACAGACGCAAGACGCTGGGCGGGGCGTCGGCCGGGCGTCGGTCAGGGGGGGCCGGTCAGGGCAACGACAACAGAACTGCATCAGAGACCTAAAGGCTCCTCCCACCCGTCGGTCCGGACCTTTCTACCACCAAGACACGCCCACCATGGAGACGGACACGCCCCTCCGTGTGTGCGTGTGTGTGCGTGTGTGTGAGTGTGTGTGTGTGTGTGTGTGTGTGTGTATGTGCGTGTGTGTGTGTTGTGCGTGTGTGTGTGTGTGTGTGTGTGCGTGTGTGTGTGTGTGTGCGTGTGTGTGTACGTGCGTGTGTGCGTGTGTGTGCGTGTGTGTGTGTGTGTACGTGCGTGTGTGCGTGTGTGTGTGTGTGCGTGTGTGTGTGTGTGTGTGTGTCTGTGTGTGTGTGTGCGTGTGTGTGCGTGTGTGTGTGTGTGTGTGCGTGTGTGTGTGTGTGTGTGTGTGTGGCTGCTCGGGGTTCACGTTGAGCTGTTTGCCTTAAAGACGGAAACGAGCTCCAGACTAAATATGTAGCCACAACCAATACCCACAATCCTTTGCTGCAACCTTGGACCTGCTCACATCTGTGTGGCTCGAAAAACTACTGATGTTTGGTTTGTAACGCGTCTCTGAGGCCTTCACTGACTACTGCAGTACTGCTGGACTACTGCAGTAGTACTACAGTAATAATACAGTACTGCTGGACTACTGCAGTAGTACTACAGTAATAATACAGTACTGCTGGACTACTGCAGTAGTACTACAGTAATAATACAGTACTGCTGGACTACTGCAGTAGTACTACAGTAATAATACAGTACTGCTGGACTACTGCAGTAGTACTACAGTAATAATACAGTACTGCTGGACTACTGCAGTAGTACTACAGTAATAATACAGTACTGCTGGAATACTGCAGTAGTACTACAGTAATAATACAGTACTGCTGGACTACTGCAGTAGTACTACAGTAATAATACAGTACTGCTGGAATACTGCAGTAGTACTGCAGTACTGCTGGAATACTGCAGTGAAACTACAGTACTGCTGTAATAGTACTGTAATACTACAGTACTGCTGTAATACTACAGCAATACTACACTAATACTACTGTAATATAATAGTACTGTAATACTACAGTACTGCTGTAATACTACAGCAATACTACACTAATACTACTGTAATATAATAGTACTGTAATACTACAGTACTGCTGTAATACTACAGCAATACTACACTAATACTACTGTAATATAACAGTACTCTAATACTACAGTACTCTAATGGACTTTAATACTACAGTAGTACTGCAATGCTTCAGTGCTCTAATATTACAGTACTCTGATATTCTGTAATACCACAATACTGTGATACTACAGTACTCTAGCAGTACTGTAATACTACAGTACTCTGGTTCCACTGCAGTAGTTTCCAGTCCAGTCAGACGTTCTTTCTTTTTCTTTCTTTCTTTGACTCCTTTGCTAATAAACACCATAAATTATAAACTTCCTGCACTGTTTTATTTTTTCTCCACCAGACTCGTGTCTGCTCACGAGTCGTCACGAGGAGGGACCCGTTCCCTCTGAAGGCTCTTTTGTTCACGAGTCCCTCAAACGGTGAAGTGTTTCCTTGTGATGATCGTCTGTGAGCCCATCGACTTCGCCTCACACAGACCGATTTAATCCAGTTTGAAGCTCTTATTCCGGTTCTTATTCCAGTTCTTATTCCGGTTCTTATTCCAGTTCTTATTCCAGTTCTGGGAAATCTGGAATAAGGAACCAGAATGCTGATTCAGGTCCTTCAGAACAGATGATGAAAAATACACGTTAGAGAATCCAGGAGACGAACACCCAGATTTTCTACGTTCCTTGAACGCATCATGTCCAGAGTTTCATCCAGTTCATCTTATTCCTAAATGTTGACACTCGATGCTGATAAAACTCTAATCTTTTGGTTTCTGGTGACTTTAGGGTCACGTTTCAAACACGTTTATCATCTTCAATTCCAAAGAAGCATTTATGAAGTAAAACTTAACGTATACGGAGGCCCAAAAGGAAACGGAGCAGACAGAACTTCACCTCCGCTGGTTTTCCCTTCAGGACGTGTCCAGACGTCTGGTTTCTCAGTGAGATGCACTGGAGAGCATAGATGGTGTTTGTTCCTGTAGATGAACTCTCCAGTCTGAATAGTAATGAAGACAGAATTTCCTCTGAGTTTTGGACAGAGGTTTGTTCTGAGAGGATCTTTCATGTCGGCTTTTTGTAACTACAGTTTTTTTTGAGGAGATTTCTGGGAATGTCATCAGCTTCTATCAAACAGAAAATGATGAAACGTCGAATTCGCTCCGCCGGAGAGAAACTGATGCATCACAGCCGAGGTGGGGGGGGGGGGGTATTCAGGTTCTGAGGTGGAACCTTGGTGACCCTGACAGGCTCTGGAACACCAGGAGGGTTCTGATGCAGACAGAACACAGCGGCCGCGTCCCAATAGGAACACAACATGTCACATTCCTGGAAAGAAGCTAAAAGAGCAGGTTTGTGTGAACGCAGCCAGAACCCGTCGATTCAGGCTGACCTGCATTCTGATGGACGACAATCGATCCTAAGTTTTATTCCAATCGACTGATCATGTCCAGACAATCAATATCTGTCCAACCTGAGTGTCTCTGTGGACGCTTTGATTGACAGCTGTCCAGTTAACCCTCAAGGTGCTCAGGCAGGAAGTAGGCAAAGGAAATAAAGGAAGTGGAATTCTATTTCTACTTATTCTGTTTAATTTATTATAATTAGCTGTGTTGAAATTAAATTTATATTATTGCTTTTTAAATTGGTTGATGAAAGACGAGTTATATTTTCGTAATTAGTGATTATTTGATCGTAATTAAAATGCATTTAAAAAAAAAACAGATGGGGGGCGGTCCCCCTCCCAAGGTCAAACAGTTCGGGCTCGCGCGCCACCTCTCCTCACAACCTTCATGTTAATCCGTTTAGATTAATAACTAAAAGACGCCTAACCCGCCTTTACAATGCTTTACATCGTCATATATTTATATATATTTATATTTCATATCCGTTTAATATCCGCCATCAACAGCCTTTTCATCCGACACGCTTCAGCCAATCAGCGCGCACGTCTCCCACTCGCTGGACCAATCACTGCTGTCCACGAGGTTCAGCTCCGGGAGGCGGGACCTGTGCGTCTAAAGCGCTGTCCGTTCGTCCAATCAGCTCTCGACAATCGACAGGAAATCTGGAACGTTCCTGACAGATATCCAATCAGCGTGAAGAGGAGGTGGCTTTTGCGGTGGAGCGTCTCACGTGACTCTCCTCAGTAGTTCCCAGGCGGTCACATCGGCGAGCTGGAGGTGAGTGGCGGCTCCGCTAAATGTGGCTTTTGCGCGGAAAAGCTGCGGGTTCGAGACGAATTCTGATTAATAACGACTGAGTGTCGCCATCCGCGTCCGACTTCCGGTCAGAATGTCGGATTTAAGCTGTGGAAGATAGAGCTGCGCGTGTCCGGCGTGTCTTTAGCGTTAGCCCGGTGGCTAACCGTGGCTAATTAACCGCAGGTGCATTCAGCTAGCCCGTTAGCCCGTTAATAACGTTTGATCCACTCACGCACCAAGTAATAAATGTTGCATAATAAATTAGCATGTTACTGTAAACATGAGTCAAAATGTGTTTTTGTCAAACGTTAAACCAAGAAACGTCTGAAGTTTTCTTGGCTCCGTCACTGACAGTTGTTCCGTCAGCAGGAGCTAAGCTAGGCTAGGCTAGGCTAGCTGTCTCCACCGCGGCCGTCAAGCAGCGGTTACTCCGGTGATCGATCGTTTCGACCGGATTAATGAATCGAGAGTGAATTTAAATAGTTTATAGTCTTTAGAGAGATTAGTGAATGAGAACGACTGTAAAAATAATGAGAGAATAAGTTTATGTCGGGACGCTGGTTTGCTAGTGTGTAGCTACAGGAAGCTAAAGCACGCAAACGGTTTTCAAATACTGACAACTTTATTTAAAATTACAAGTATTGTCAGTCGTCTGAATATGATTTATAAACGTGTGGAATTGTAGTAATTATTGATACCCTATCAATTAGTCGACACGATCAATAATTGACATGAAAATAGTAAAAGAAATATTTGCTAAAAGTTTTCATTCATTAAAAAACCAGTAACTGAAATTCTGTTTGTGCCCTTGAAGACATGGCTTTAGTTTCAGTTTTACTCTTTAATGTTAACGTATTAAAAGAAACACATCTGAATGAGGAGATTCTGTATAGTTGATGCTTTTTTAATGTTTTTTTTTTCCAATAGTGAAATCCATTAGGGATTAAAATGTGACCCTTTAACTTAATGTGTGCCTCATGGTCACCACCAGACCACAGCTCAGACGAGCTGGTCAGACTGGCTGTACTGGTGTACTGATATGATCAGTCTGGGTTATCATTAACTTAAGTTTGCATCATTTGTAATTGATTGATTTGATTCAGAACCTCCATTGATTTGCTTCACAAATACAGAAGTCAAATATTATTTAAATGATTTTTAAATAATTCATTCAACCGGTTCCAAACGGCGACATGTCTACAGATAGTTGGGTGTTCTTTTTGTGGTCTCAGCTCTGTTTCAGGAACATCAGTCCAACAAACAGGATGAAGGAGTTGAATTTTAACAAAGCTGAACTGGGGTTGAACTCTGTGCCTGCAGCTCCACGTCTGCAGTCAAATATTGTCCTGGACTGAATTATTTAAATTTTAATGAGTGATGGAACGGAAACATGCAAATGGTCCCATTAAACAGTTTTGACGAGTTCATCAGCTGTGGGTCACTTCCACCGGCGTCGGTTCATTTGTTCAAACCCAGATCCTGGATCGTGTTCCAGATTCATGGAGTCAACATGGGATCCGGTTTGTCAGGAAACGCGTTCCAACTGGTTCCACCAGTCTCTAGGATCAGGAGAAGGGAGTCAAACTGGTGGCTGATTTTATCTTCTGGGCAATGTTCTGGAACGGGCTACAAATTATGAATGTTATCAGCAGGATTCTTCCTCCTGTTTGATTCAAGCCCGGAATTCTTTCCGTTCAGAAAGACGTGTTTTCAGACCAGATCAGTGACGTGTTGATGGGAAATCTTCGCTAACTTCCTGTGTTTTGTGTATTCAATGCCGGCGGTTAAAGGCTGACCTGGCTGGATCACGTTACGAGTGAATTATTATGGTCTGTCAATCATCACAGACGTGTCCATCAGGTAGTCCAGGGTTCTGCTAGCGCAGTCGTTCGTCTCCTAGACCGATCACAATCAAAATGTTCTCGTTCTAATACAGGATATTAATGTCTGCAATGGTTTGTTTCTGACAACCAATCAGAAACCAGTCTGGTGATGATGTCATCCTGAGGATGAACCGACTGGACCTCCAGCCTGCAGCGCTAACGTCTGAGTCCACGAGAGCCGAGTCAGCTCGTTTCAGCCAATCAGAGGCCTCCTCACAGCCGAGTCCTGTCATCAGCCAATCAGAGGCCGGCTAAGAGCCAATCAGAGTTCAAACAACTAATTAGTCCCGGTCTTTATATGAACTTAATGTTGTGGTGCAGCACCCACCGCAGAAAGTAGTTCCAGTCATGTTTATGTGACCTGACAACAACCTGTTGATCACAGCTCTGGTTATTGATTCATTGATTGATCGCTGTCATTGGTGTTGGTTTGTTGATCACCTTCCATCTGCAGCGTCTGGTGAAACAGATCCGTGTTCCCACTGAATGAGAAGCTAATTCCTTCTGACGCCATGTGGGCACCACCCACAGGCTTTGATGCTAAGCTAACTGCTAGCACCGCCTCATGTTAATCTGATTAGCCTGCAGGGCGAGGCATGTAGCGGGTGAACACGCGTGACCGCACAGGCTGGCCGTTAGCAACACACTAATCCTGCGTTCATGTGTGTTGATGAGAATCATTCAAATGATCGTGAGGATGGAAAAGAACCAGGATGGATTGTTAACGTGAGACTGATCATGTGACCTCCAGCCGACGCTAACAGGAAGTGGTGGTTGTTGGTTCTCAGCCCCCAGGTGTTCGTCTCTAACCTCACCCACAGGTGGATTGTGGGAGTCTGCCGCAGGCCATTGTGTGTAATTAGTAACCTGTGTGTGTGTGTGTGTGTGTGTGTAATCCCGTGGGGTGTAATCTCATTAAGGTGAGCGGATGGGGGGGGGGGGGTCCTGTGGGTGCTGCTTGTTGGTCATTACGTTTGTGTGTTTGTGGTTAATGATGGGAGGACAACACACACCGTGTGTGTGTGTGTGTGTGTGTGTTGACATGGAGGTGCAGCTGTTAGACCAATCCCTGCAGAGCGTTTGAAGCTCTGGGATGTGATCAAAGCCCGTCGTCGGGGGCGACAGCGGCATGTTTTTGCAGATGAACGGTGTGACGGTCGATCCCTCTGCTCACCCACCTCTTCCTCTTCCTCCCCCCCTGCAGACCATGCATCAGAGGGTGTGGTTGTTTGTTCTTGTGGGGGGACTCGTCCTCCTCTTTCTGGCCCCCAACCCCCGGGCCGAGGACCTAGACGACTACGTGGGGGACGGCGTGGACGTGGAGGACGATCTGGATCTGGGTCTGGCTGGAGCCGAGGAGGAGGAGGAGGAGCTAGAGGGGGACATGCAGGACGAGGCCCCGCCTGCTCCCAAGACCCCTCCCGTACCAAAGGTGAGAGGGCAGCAGCTGATTGGCTCGTCTGTGGCCCTGGTGCATGATGGGATGAGCGTGGAGCCAAACCTTGTCTCTGTGCAGGTGACCTACAAGGCCCCGGAGCCCATGGGGGAACATTTCATCGCCGAGTCGTTTGATCGGGGGACGCTTGACGGGTGAGCACACGGCCCATATATGGTTGTTCCTGTGTGATGTCACGTCTGACTCCTCCCCTTTGTGCTGCAGCTGGGTGGTGTCCAGCGCCAAGAAGGAGGACACCGACGACGAGATCGCCAAGTATGACGGTGAGTACGGGTTAGATCAAAGCTGTCACCGTGGCAACAGGGCCAAGGGGTGGAGCCTCAGATGGGTAACCAATGGGTTTGGTTGTGAGCAGGTCAGTGGGCGGTGGAGGAGCTGAAGGACAGCCCCCTGCCCGGAGACAAAGGTCTGGTCCTGAAGTCTCGTGCCAAACATCACGCCATCTCCGCCCAGCTGCTGCGACCTTTCACCTTCGACACCAAGCCCCTCATCGTCCAGTAAGAGCTGGCGTCCTGACACGCCCGGGCCGCGCCGGCGCCGCCCGTCCCTCACCTGTCGTCTCTCCACAGGTACGAGGTCAACTTCCAGCAGGGCATCGACTGCGGCGGCGCCTACGTCAAGCTGCTGTCCCAGAGCGCCGAGCTGGACCTGGTGAGAGCCACGCCCACTGCTGCAGGCTGGCGGGGTGACGGGGGCGTGTCCAGAGTGTTCACCTGTATGTGTCCCCCCCCTCAGGACCAGTTCGTGGACAGGACGCCGTACACCATCATGTTTGGGCCGGACAAATGTGGGGAGGACTACAAGCTGCACTTCATCTTCAGGCACAGGAACCCCCGCAGCGGCGCCTACGAGGAGAAGCACGCCAAGAAGCCCGACGCCGACCTCAGGACCTACTACACCGACAAGAAGACGCACCTGTACACGCTGGGTAAGACGCGCCCAGCGGGGGCGCCCCGCCTCCACGCGTCCAATAGTGTGACGCCCCCTGTGTCCCCCCCCCTCCAGTGGTGAACCCCGACAACACCTTTGAGATGCTGGTGGACCAGACGGTGGTGAACAGCGGCAGCCTGCTATCCGACATGACCCCCCCAGTCAACCCCCCCGCCGAGATTGAGGACCCTGACGACCAGAAGCCGGAGGACTGGGACGAGAGGCCGAAGATCCAGGACCCCGCCGCCGCCAAGCCCGACGACTGGTGGGTGCACACGCCGGTTACCACGGAAACCTGGCCCCCCATGTCAGGGCGTCACCCCCCCTCATTGGTTGTTGCTCTTGCAGGGATGAGGACGCCCCCGCCCAGATCCCCGACGCGGACGCGGTGAAGCCGGAGGGCTGGCTGGACGACGAGCCCGAGTACATCGGAGACCCCGACGCCCTCAAACCTGACGACTGGTGAGCCTTGGCCCCCCCCCCGGCTCGCACGCCCACCGAGCCCCGCCCACCTGACACCCCTGCTTCCTGTCCCCCAGGGATGAAGACATGGACGGCGAGTGGGAGGCGCCGCAGGTCCCCAACCCGGCCTGCGAGGCGGCGCCCGGCTGCGGGACCTGGAACCGACCGATGATGGAGAACCCAAACTACAAGGGCAAGTGGAAGGCCCCCATGATCGACAACCCCAACTACCAGGTGAGCCGAGCCCCGCCCACTGGAGCCGCCAGCCACCAATGCAGTGTTCTCGTTTGCGTGCGTCCATGCGTCCTTGATGCACATTTTCAGAGACACGATCGTCAGAAGGAACACGAGCTCCAGTTCACTCCAGCTGAAACGGTTCCTCCACTCCGCTTCAGTGTAGAACCCGTGAATCTGTTCTGATCGTGTGAGTTTCTGGTCACCACACTCACCTGTGTTTCACCTGTGTGACTCACCTGTGACTCACCTGTGTGACTCACCTGTGTGACTCACCTGTGTGACTCACCTGTGTTTCACCTGTGTGACTCACCTGTGACTCACCTGTGTGACTCACCTGTGTGACTCACCTGTGTGACTCACCTGTGTGACTCACCTGTGTGACTCACCTATGTGACTCACCTGTGTGACTCACCTGTGTGACTCACCTGTGTGACTCACCTGTGTGACTCACCTGTGTGACTCACCTGTGTTTCACCTGTGTGACTCACCTGTGTGACTCACCTATGTGACTCACCTGTGTGACTCACCTGTGTGACTCACCTGTGTTTCACCTGTGTGACTCACCTGTGACTCACCTGTGTGACTCACCTGTGTGACTCACCTGTGTGACTCACCTATGTGACTCACCTGTGTTTCACCTGTGTGACTCACCTGTGTTTCACCTGTGTGACTCACCTGTGTTTCACCTGTGTGACTCACCTGTGTTTCACCTGTGTGACTCACCTGTGACTCACCTGTGACTCACCTGTGTGACTCACCTGTGTGACTCACCTGTGTGACTCACCTGTGTGACTCACCTGTGTGACTCACCTGTGTTTCACCTGTGTGACTCACCTGTGTTTCACCTGTGTGACTCACCTGTGTTTCACCTGTGTGACTCACCTGTGTGACTCACCTGTGTGACTCACCTGTGTGACTCACCTGTGTGACTCACCTGTGTGACTCACCTGTGACTCACCTGTGACTCACCTGTGTGACTCACCTGTGTGACTCACCTGTGTGACTCACCTGTGTGACTCACCTGTGACTCACCTGTGTGACTCACCTATGTGACTCACCTGTGTGACTCACCTGTGTGACTCACCTGTGACTCACCTGTGACTCACCTGTGACTCACCTGTGTGACTCACCTGTGTGACTCACCTGTGTGACTCACCTGTGACTCACCTGTGACTCACCTGTGACTCACCTGTGTGACTCTCCTGTGTGACTCACCTGTGTGACTCACCTGTATGACTCACCTGTGTGACTCACCTGTGTGACTCACCTGTGTGATTGAAATGGACCAATCAGCAACAGGTGTGCTGGTTTTACCTCTGCAGTGAGAGAGGAGTTAGTCAGAGCCTCCAGACTAGAGGTGAGATCTTGTGCCTGAACCCGAGTTCGGGACAGGTCGGGTCGGGCTTTAACACCGTCGGGCTCGAGTCGGGCTGGATTTTGTTTGGACTTAAGATCCGGCCCAAACTTTTTAAATAAATCTATTTATAATGTATCTCAAACGATCTGTGGGTGTTAAACTAAGGAATACCCTTATAAAATAAATCGTTCAGGTAAAAGAGAAGGCGCTGTGAGAAACATCTACAGAACCTGCTCCGTTCCTCCGTGTGTCAGCTGTATTTTCTCCTGTCGCTTTACCTTTACCATCCTATACGCACTGAAAGTAGAGGTAAGGTCTGAAGCCTGAATCCAAGCCTGAAATTTGTGCCGGTTTGGGCTCAAAATGTCAATAATTACGTTCGGGTCGGACTTTAGTCCCCTCAGGCTCGGTTTGAGTCGGGCTGGGTTTTTTAGGCCCGATCTTACCTCTACTCCAGAGCAACAAGAAGAGTCCTGTTGGGTTTGTCTGTTAAAGCGCTTTGGAACGTCTGATGGGGGGATTAAGAGATACACTAATAAAGGTTATTGATTGATTATCACCATGCCTCAGAAAAAGATGCAAAAGTTGGAAGAAAGGCAAGTGACAATGATTATAAAACAACCAAAAGTTAATGAAGAAACAGATGTTACTACAGGTGTTACTACAGGTGTTACTACAGGTGTTATTACAGGTGTTACTACAGGTGTTACTGCAGGTGTTACTGCAGGTGTTACTGCAGGTGTTATTGCAGGTGTTACTGCAGGTGTTACTGCAGGTGTTACTGCAGGTGTTACTACAGGTGTTATTACAGGTGTTACTACAGGTGTTACTACAGGTATTACTACAGGTGTTACTACAGGTGTTATTACAGGTGTTACTACAGGTGTTACTGCAGGTGTTACTGCAGGTGTTACTGCAGGTGTTACTGCAGGTGTTACTGCAGGTGTTACTACAGGTGTTATTACAGGTGTTACTACAGGTGTTACTACAGGTGTTACTACAGGTATTACTACAGGTGTTACTACAGGTGTTACTGCAGGTGTTACTACAGGTGTTACTACAGGTGTTATTACAGGTGTTACTACAGGTGTTACTACAGGTATTACTACAGGTATTACTACAGGTGTTACTGCAGGTGTTACTGCAGGTGTTACTGCAGGTGTTACTACAGGTGTTACTACAGGTGTTACTACAGGTGTTACTACAGGTGTTACTGCAGGTGTTACTGCAGGTGTTACTACAGGTGTTACTACAGGTGTTACTACAGGTGTTACTGCAGGTGTTACTGCAGGTGTTACTGCAGGTGTTACTGCAGGTGTTACTGCAGGTGTTACTGCAGGTGTTACTACAGGTGTTACTACAGGTGTTACTACAGGTATTACTACAGGTGTTACTACAGGTGTTATTACAGGTATTACTACAGGTGTTACTACAGGTGTTACTACAGGTATTACTACAGGTGTTACTACAGGTATTACTACAGGTGTTACTACAGATACTACTACAGGTATTACTACAGGTGTTACTACAGGTATTACTACAGGTGTTACTACAGGTGTTACTACAGGTATTACTACAGATGTTACTACAGGTATTACTACAGGTGTTACTACAGGTGTTACTGCAGGTGTTACTGCAGGTGTTACTACAGGTGTTACTACAGGTATTACTACAGGTGTTACTACAGATACTACTACAGGTATTACTACAGGTGTTACTACAGGTATTACTACAGGTGTTACTACAGGTGTTACTACAGGTATTACTACAGATGTTACTACAGGTATTACTACAGGTGTTACTACAGATAATACTACAGGTATTACTACAGGTATTACTACAGGTGTTACTACAGGTATTACTACAGGTGTTACTACAGGTATTACTACAGGTGTTACTACAGGTGTTACTACAGGTATTACTACAGATGTTACTACAGGTATTACTACAGGTGTTACTACAGATACTACTACAGGTATTACTACAGGTATTACTACAGGTGTTACTACAGGTATTACTACAGGTGTTACTACAGGTGTTACTACAGGTGTTACTACAGGTGTTACTAAAGGTGTGTGAAGGTTCTGTCAGTGGTTCAGTGTCCACAGGAGAAAATATGAATTAAAGGCAAAGAAAACCATTGAATGAAAAGCAAGAGTTAAAAAACTGTTACTTCTTTTTTGATTTCTAAAACTTTTTTTAAATAACTACCAGGCTTTAATATTTTGATAAAACTAATATATAGTTTTACTATTTTTTTCTTTTTACATAAAGTTATGTTGTTATTAATAAAAACATGAAGTTAACTTTAGTTTTTATATTGATCCATTGGTTAAACTCAATCCTTGCGTTTCTTCTACCGTATATTCTGTTATTACTGTTGGGATGCACTCAGTTTATTGAAGCGCATCCCAGGATGCACTGCTTCCTGGAGGTAACATGAACTGAGCATCTGTGCCCTCAGGGGGTGTGGAAGCCGCGGCGGATCCCCAACCCGGCGTTCTTCGAGGACCTGCAGCCGTTCAGGATGACGGCGTTCGGCGCTCTGGGCCTGGAGCTCTGGTCCATGACCTCCGACATCTTCTTCGACAACTTCTTCATCACTAACGACCGCAGCACCGCCGACCGCTGGGCCGCCGACGGCTGGGGCCTGAAGAAGGCCGCCGAGGGCGCCGCCGACGTGCGTGTGGGGGGGCGTGCTAACCGCTACGTAGCCTGTGTGTGATGTCGTGTGTGTGTGTGACGTAACTTGTTGTGTGTTTGCAGCCCGGCCTGGCGGCCCAGATGCTGAACGCGGCCGAGGAGCGGCCCTGGCTCTGGGTGGTGTACGTCCTCACCGTGGCGCTGCCCCTCATCCTCATCTTCATCTTCTGCTGCACCGGAAAGGTAACGCTCACACAGACACGCCCACTGGTTAGATGGTGTGTGTGTGTGTGTGTGTGTGTCGCTGGGTTAGTCAGCGAGTGTGTGTGTGACTGTCCACAGAGGTCGTCAGGGTCAGCTCAGGGTCAGCTGGATCTCACCGGCCTACAGGAAGAGTTGAGCGAAGCCGCACGTCCAAAGCGCCCCGCCCCCCCCACCGCTGGCCCGGTGACTGACGCCGCCGTTAGCGTAGCATCGTGTGTGACGTGGTCACTCGTGTTGTGGTCTAGACGGCAGTCTGAGTGTGTGTGTCACCTGCCTCTAGAGGCGGGGCTTCACAGCGTTGGTGACAGGTCAGAGGTATCAGCGGTGAAGACAGGAAGTCGTCAAGCTACGAACACGACTGTTTCCTGCATCGCTGTTACAGTTGGACCAATAGCTAACGTCAACTAGCAAAACATTCAGCGTTAACGTCAGTTAATGCTTCCAGACAGAAACCTGACCCAGAAACATTGGTCCTGCATCATTTAGTTCCTACAGGAGACCACAGGAAGTGACATCAGAGCAAACTGTTCAGTCTGAGATCTGCTGAGTCATGTTAACATGACACGTGAAATCTGAATCTGATGTGACGAAGGGGAACTCCAGTCGGAGACGGCGGTTGTTCGTGTGTTGAGGACTTCCTGTAACATGAAATGTAACCGTTAGTCGAGAATCGTTTCTGTCTGCAGGTGTTTAATAATTAATAACATGAGACCAGATTCACCTGAGGAAACCAATCGTCTCTAATGTTCCATGAATCCATGGCTCTGATTGGCTCATCCTGGTCGTGTTTCCTGTGCAGAAGAAGAGTCCGGCCACGCCCGCCGCCGAGTACAAGAAGACAGACGAAGTCCAGCCGGACGTGAAGGAGGAGGAGGAGGAGGAGGAAGAGAAGGCAGAGGAGGCGGAGCCGGGTCCAGGTGGGTGTGGCGTTCCAACGGGAGGACACGCCCCCTCTCACCTTCACTCACCTTTGTTTTGTTTCCTGTTCAGCTGCAGAAGAGAAGGACGACCAGGAGGGCCCCGAGGAGGAGGAGGAGAAGGAGGAAGAGGAGGAGGCGACGGCTGAAGAGGTGAGTATTGATGGAGACGGAGGTGGGCGTGGCCCCGTGGAGCCACCCTGACGTTTGCTCCTCCCCCCCGCAGAAGTCTGAGGACGACGTTCTCCGGAGATCCCCCAGGAACAGGAAGGTCAGGAGGGACTGATGTGAATCCACAGCCCTGCCCCCCCCCCCCCCAATGCTCTGAGGCCACCTGGGAACCCGTTAGCAGTGAAGACCACGCCCTCCACCGACGCACGATGAAGATGATTCCAGGACTGACTTAACGTTTTGATTTTCTTTAGTGAGATTAACTTCCTGCATCATTCCTCAACACCCCCTCAATCCCATCTGACACCCCCCCACAGCCTCCACCCAGCGTTAGCCTCAGCTAGCGCCCTGCCCTACCAACAGTGTACTAATTAGCCTCAGGAGAGCCACAGCTAGCTGCTCCCAGCACTAACAGGCGTCAGCTATCGGGTCATCCACTCCAGCTAACACCTGCTAGCCACCCGTTAGCCTAAACGCTCGTCCAGCTTGCTAATTGGCTCATTAGCGACTTCCACGAGCTAAAGAAGCTAACTGTGTAGCACTGGGCAGCTAACAGGCCCATTATTGACTTACCGACAAGCTAATTTACTAACAGTTGTTTTCAGATGAGTTAGCAGCTAGCAACATGCTAACACGTTTACCATAGCACAGAGGAACGCTCCCGCTGACTCAGCCTTTTCTTTTCCTAGCATCTTCCTGTTTGTGTTTACGCCTCTAGAACCTCTGAGCGCTGCATTCTGAACAAATCCACCCCCCCTCACCAATGTTGGGGGGTCAGAGGTCACCGAGGTCCTGTTGTGAGACGGTCAAAGGGGAGGCGATGCAGGTGGTTAGCGATGAGGAGCGGGCGTAACGTGACGACTGGTCAGACCGGTTAGGGTTAGTTAGGACTGGTCCCGCCTCCGCCAGCGTCAAGCCGCTGCTGCGCTCGCTGCTCCCTTTGATAGCCCCGCCCCTTCCTGTCCCGTTAGCGTCCGCTTGAAACGAACTCCAGAAACATTTCAGTTAGATCGGTATGTCAGTTAGATCGGTTTGTCAGTTAGATCGGTTTGTCAGTTAGATCGGTTTGTCAGTTAGATCGGTTTGTCAGTTAGATCGGTTTGTCAGTTAGATCGGTTTGTCAGTTAGATCGGTTTGTCAGTTAGATCGGTTTCTGCTCCGGCGCTGATGATGATGATGCTAACCAAAGGCTAACCGTTTCCCTTTGAATTAGTGGGATCGGTTGTGGGTGGGGTCATGTTACTACGGCGACCACAGCCCGTCGTCTGCTCCCATCAGTGTTGGTTAAAAACACTCCTGTCCCGGTGGGTGTGTGGTGTCGACCGTTAGCGCCCCCGCTAGGCCGTCCTCCTCTTCCTCACCGCTGGCGTTGCCTTCAGGGACCTGATCTTTCTGGTGTGGCGTTTGAGGGGCTCCTGAATCCGACGGTGATCTCCTGTCGTCTGTTCTTTCCTGATTTCTCACCGACTCTTCTTTCCGTTCTTCATAGCTGTCACGTGATTGGCTGAGTCGAGGGTGGGCGGGGAAAAGTGTGTTTCTGTTGGCTGTGTGAGTCCAGATTTCAGGCCTGGAGTTGAACTTGTTTTCCTGTCAGGTGACCTTTAACCCCTGTTTTTTTTACTCCCCGTGTCGCGTCTCCTTGTAGCCCCCCCGTCTGGATGCGTGTGGCGAGGCGCCCCCCCCCGTCACGCCGCAGGACGAACACTGTAGGCTGTGAACGCCCTCCGTACCTCTGATCGTCTTTCCATTGATCTGTGTTTGAACTAAACTAACCGTGGGCTCAGCCTGTTTCTGATGCACGCGCCGCGTGGAGAGACGCCGCCGGCGCCGCCGGGCCGGCCGTGACTGGGAATACTGTAATTATATGTGTGTGTGTGCGTGGACACGCAGTCCAGTTCTGTTTTGATGAATAAAAAGGCCGAATGGAAACCGATCACAAGGTTTGAGAACGTTTTTAACGGGGGATGAGTTTCAGGGGAGCCTGAAGGTTCAATGCTGACATGAGTTCCTCCTCTTTATTACAACACACATTCACACACAACCATTTAGGTGTACTCTACTTTTAGAAGGTGTTAGATTACAGTTTATCTAATTTGATGTGTGTAATGTCACACCACAGGATTCAGGATTATTTCTACTTGAGTAAATTTAATTTTATTGCTACTGATTAACATATTTAAATTAAGTAATTTCACCCCTAGGGATCAATGAAGGATTCTGATTATCAAGCCTTTGGTTCAGTCATCACCAAGCTCCTCTGATTTAATTTATCTAATCTATTTTAATCCATCACCATAAGAGCTGGATTTAATTTAAACTACAAAAACTTCATGTTTTTATAAATGTTTTTATATTTAAAAGCTATTAAGTCTTAAATATTTCAATATTTAGATTGAAGAGCCTTTAAGGACCAACTTTTAATTAACTATTAATTATAATGTCTGCAAAACGCTCGTTTTCCACGGAACGATCAAATCATTAAATGCGTCATAAACCAACCCGGAAGTGACGACGTTTGTTTGATTTTAAATGTCGCGATCACGTGACCCCGTCCTCCGTAACCGGTGACTGTGTTTACAACCAGACCAACAACAAACGGACTTCCGTCGTTACCGATGCACGTTACTCGTGATTGATTTCGCTCCATTCCTTGTTTGGGCATGGACGTAGAGTTGACGTTAGTCTCCAAATACCCGCTTCTGATTGGCTGTGCGCGCCGTCACTCATCGGTGGGCGGAGCTAGCAGACATTCCTGTCGCTGATGGAAAAAAAAAAAGAGAAAGTTTCCAAGATGGCGGCGTGGACCTACCTGTCCGCTGGAAAACAATAGAAGCAGCGAAGAGGGGCAGAACTAGCCCGTTCCGAGCGACGGACCCGTCCTCGGCGGAGAACCCGCGCTGGTTCCGACTCGGGTTCGGCCGAGGGGACGACTATCCGTGGCCGCCCGTCGCGAGAAGCGAAGCTAACGTAGGATGCTTGCTTTAAACGTCTCCGGCTAGCCGTCATGCTAGGTCCAGGCTAGTCCAGCTAGCGTTAGCCTACATACAAACAGCGTTAGCGTTAGCATTAGCGGCTACACGCAGCGGAGGATCAGCTGTTGGCTAGACAGATGCTGTAGCAGAGCGGACAGCCTCGGCTTCACAGTAAGTGGATTTAAACCTCAACAAACTTCCATTTCCTGCTCAGCCTTGTGGGTTGTTGTCCCGGGAGGGGGGCGCGTCCCGGTGACCGGTGGGGGGTTCTAACGGGTTTACCGACGGGGCGATTCCTGACAAGTTTGTGGAGAAGCCAAGTTGTTAGCCCGATGCTAGCCAGCTAGCTCCGTCCCGCTAGCCGAGCTAACCAGCGAGACTCCAGCCAAAGAAAGTTTTAGGGCGGCTGGCGGCGCCGCTCCGAGCCCCCCCGGTGCGGAACTCCGACCTAGATCCGTAACCGGACGCTAACCGAGGAGCCGGGGGAGCTAACGCCGAAGCAGCGCCGTTTCTTCCGCGGTCCGGTTCGGTTTCTGGGGGATCTCAAGACGCTTCTCCTCTGATCGGGAGTGTTGGAATGCGTCCCCCCCGCTCGGCTCCACGGGACCGGATCGTTAACGGGAGGCGCGTCCCGGTTTCCAGTCCCGGTTGTAGGATGATTTTCACGTGATTCCATTGATAGAACCGGAGTGTTCCGCTTCGATTCGGGCTTCACCTCCGGCGGAATGCGGCCCTAGAGGCTCCCGGTACCCCCGCAGGTTAACGAGCTGCTGAACCGAATCGGTTAAACCGGTAGATCCGGGGGGGGGGCTGATGGTTCCACACCCCCAAAACCCCTGATTCTCCTCTCCGCGACTGGAGGCCATTAGCAAGACAAAGGTCGCCCCCATGGAGGCTTTGTAGAGGGCGAGGGGGGGGGTGAAAGAGCCGATTTGAGCATTAACCGGACGCAGCCCGAGCCGGGATCGATACCAGTCTTTATTGATGATGGCGGATTTTGTTACACCGCGACACAGCGCGGTGATGGAGAGGCTCCGCCGGAGGATCGAGCTCTTCCGGCAGCATCACAACAGCTGCGAGAGCCGCTACGAGGGGGCGACGCTGGAGCGGCTGGAGCTGGAGCGGCAGCAGACCGCCGCCCTGCATCAGCGCTGCCTGCAGGCCAAGGCCAAGCGCTCCAGCAAGCACCGGCAGCCCGCCGGGGAGCAGGCCGGACACAGGGCCCCGGCCGGCGGCGGAGGAGGAGCAGGAGGAGGCGGCGGGGAGCACGGGGAGAACGGACCGGCGGAGCAGAGCCGGAACAGCACCCTGATAGCGGTGAGTGAGAACCGGGACCCGACGGTACGGGACACGTGACACACCGGTGTGTTCACCGGGAGGGGGGCGGGGGGGACATCAGACTGAAGAAGGGTTAATAGGTCAGCATCACCGGAAGTGGGTCAGGTGAGTCAAGGTACACACCAGATTGTGTGTGTGTGTGTGTGTGTGTGTGTGTGTGTGTGTGTGTGTGTGTGTGTGTGTGTGTGTGTAGAGGCTGCTGGACTGGCTGTAGGTCTGAACTGGTTGACAGGTTGGTGGTTGTTGGTTCATCTACACAGACACATGACACACCATAGTGTAAACAGTCCAGTGCGAATGTGTGTTCATGATGTCAGCAGCTCACCACACACACACACACACAACACAAACACAACACACACACACAACACAAACACAACACACACAAACATCACTCTGGAACCACTGTCACAGTCCGCATTCTGTTAAAGGTTGTGTTGTGTGATCAAAGACCAAGTGATGTCAGGAGTGTGTACGCTCTTACAGAGGGAATGTTGTGTTGTTGTGGTGTTGTTGTGTTATTATTGTTGTTGTGTTACTGTTGTGTTGTTGTGTTGTTGTTGTGTTACTGTTATTGTTGTTGTGTAATTGTGTTATTGTTGTGTTGTTGTGTTGTTGTTATTGTGTTATTGCTGTGTTGTTGTTGTTGTGTTATTGCTGTGTTATTGTTGTGTTGTTGTGTTATTGTTATTGTGTTATTGCTGTGTTGTTGTTGTTGTGTTATTGCTGTGTTATTGTTGTGTTGTTGTGTTATTGTTGTGTTATTGCTGTGTTATTGTTGTGTTGTTGTGTTATTGTTGTTGTGTTATTGCTGTGTTGTTGTTGTTGTGTTATTGTTGTGTTATTGTTATTGTGTTATTGCTGTGTTGTTGTGTTATTGCTGTGTTATTGTTGTGTTGTTGTGTTATTGTTGTTGTGTTATTGCTGTGTTGTTGTTGTTGTGTTATTGTTGTGTTATTGTTATTGTGTTATTGCTGTGTTGTTGTTGTGTTATTGCTGTGTTATTGTTGTGTTGTGCTTTGAGGACCCTGTCCCCTCCCACAGAGTGTGTGTCCTGTCCTCTGTCAGGTGTGTGTGTATCACACCGGTAGGTAACGGCAGACGGTCGGTGTCGTACCGACGTCTGTGTAAATAAGTAACGTGGTGCTGTGTGATCACAACAGTTCTGTGGGGGGGTCTAGTGTTCAGCTCCACCTGTGGTGTGTTTTGTGGGCGGGGCCAGGTGGACCCTGGTCACTCAGGTGACTCCAGCGTGTGATGCTGGCGCCTGCCTCCTGGCGGTGTGGTCATGTGACCCGTGTTGTGTTCAAACCCTCCTGACGCGTCCCTGAGTGACACACAAACCTGAGTCAGCTGTAGACCCTGACCTTTGACCTCCTCCTGTACTCCAGCTGGGGGGTTCTGAGTGGAACCCGTTCTGAACAACACGTGAAGCCCCACGTGAACCGGTGTGGGTCGCCAGGGCAGCGGGTCACCGGGTCAGAGGCTGTGATTGGCTGTCAGCTGTCCTTCCTCTGCTAAGCGCTAACAGAGCGTTAGCGTCGTGTTCAGTCTCCTGTGTGTGTGTCAGGTCTGGTGTGTAAAGTGAACACACACACGGCTTCAAATAATGACATCATTTCCTGTTTGAAGGGGGCGGAGCTAACAGTGGAGGTGGCGGTGGGGTCGTTCTGAACGATGTTTGCTCCGGTGTGTACAGGTTGTGACGGGCGTCACGGGTTGTTTCCAGTGTGTGTGTGTGTGTGTGTGTGTGTGTGTGTGTGTGTGTGTGTGTGTGTGTGTGTGTGTGTGTGATGTCCCACATCTCCCCCAGGATGAATAGAAGGATCCATCGATCAGTCTATCAATCAGTCTGTCTCTCCCTCCTTGTTTTTCTCTACCAGTCCAGTGACTCAGTCTGAACTGAAACCCGACTGCCCCCTCACTGCTGACTCATCTGTGTGTGTGTGTGTGTGTGTGTGTGTGTGTGTGTGTGTGTGTGTGTGTGTGTGTGTGTGTGTGTGTGTGTGTGTGTGTGTGTGTGTGTGTGTGTGTGTGTGTGTGGGAACGCCTCGCTCACAACAGAACAGACGTTGTTGACAGCAGGTCTGATGAGGGGGGCGAAACTAAAGCACCTTTACTGAGCTGTGATTGGTGTTCCTCTAGTGACATCACTGGTGCTAAAACAGAGTAAACAAACACAGTGAAGAGTAAACAAACAGCAGTTGTTGTTGTTCATTACATCATTCCTGCTAATGGTGACATCACTCGTGCGGCTTTGTTTCACCATCGTGTTCACGCTGACCTCCATGAGATAAAACACCCGGTAGACACAACAGCTCCGTTACCGTTCAGGCTGAGGCTCCTAATCAGCGCCGATAAGAGGGAACCTCAAGGGGCGGAGCCACGAGCTCCACCGCCGAGACGTGACGGATTCCACCAGCAGCTACAGACACAACAACCGTCCTGTTAGCGCCAGCAGCCTATTAGACGCTCCGGTTCAGTCGGACGCTCTATTTGCCATAGCGGTTGCCGTGGTGGTTGCCGTGGTGGTTGCCGTGGTGGTTGCCGGGCCTGCTGAGGAGTCAGTCGTCTGCAGGTGAAGCTGAAGACTCAGAGCATCGCCAATGTGCCCCCCCCCCCACACATACTCCACCACTCCAATGGATGTCAGTAGGTCTTTTGTTGCACCCCCCTCCAGTAGCTCTGTCGCCATGGTAACCAGGAGGAGGAGGAGCCAGACCAGTATTTCAGGTTTATGAAGTTCCCTGAGTCAGCGGTTTCCTTTTCTCTGCAGGACTCGTCCCCGTCCCCAACCCCCCCCCCCCCCCCCCCGTCATCCCTGCCTTCATACACCCCCCCACCCCCCCACTGCTTTCTTCTCGTCTTCACTTCTTTTGTTGTCAGGGTGACAAACTGTCAGCAGGAAGTGAGGATCAGCTCAAACCTTCAGGAGGGAACTCAGCTCCACTGAGATGATTTAAAGTGCTTCAAAAAAACTTTATTGACATCACGGTCTGATGTCAGACACCCGCTGCTTTAGTTTCCTGTTCCTTTCTGGTTCAAATCAAACGGGTCTTCACCGGGGAGTCAGGCGGTGGTTCGGCCCGGTGACGTGTTGTCTGGCGGCGTTCCTCTGGTTCTCACGGTGTCACTCCTGTGTGATCTGTGGAATCCACATGGATTCCTGCTGCCCCCCCCCCCAGCGGTAGTGACGGCCCTGAGGCGTCTGGAGGACGCTCCGCCGCCGGGCCGTGAGACACGGCGACATTAAAACACACAGGAAACGGGAGGTTGTAGCACTGATTGAATGTTAGCGTGAGCCAATGACGCGAGGCCCGGCGTCACCTGACAGGAAGAAAGAAAAATGGAATAAATGAAGGTGTTTGTCCAGTGGGGGGTTATAAAGGTGTTGTGTTTATCCAGTGGGGGGTTATAAAGGTGTTGTGTTTATCCAGTGGGGGGTTATAAAGGTGTTGTGTTTATCCAGTGGGGGGTTATAAAGGTGTTGTGTTTATCCAGTGGGGGTTATAAAGGTGTTGTGTTTATCCAGTGGGGGTTATAAAGGTGTTGTGTTTATCCAGTGGGGGTTATAAAGGTGTTGTGTTTATCCAGTGGGGGTTATAAAGGTGTTGTGTTTATCCAGTGGGGGTTATAAAGGTGTTGTGTTTATCCAGTGGGGGGTTGTAAAGGTGTTGTGTTTATCCAGTGGGGGGTTGTAAAGGTGTTGTGTTTATCCAGTGGGGGTTATAAAGGTGTTGTGTTTATCCAGTGGGGGTTATAAAGGTGTTGTGTTTATCCAGTGGGGGTTATAAAGGTGTTGTGTTTATCCAGTGGGGGGTTATAAAGGTGTTGTGTTTATCCAGTGGGGGTTATAAAGGTGTTGTGTTTATCCAGTGGGGGTTATAAAGGTGTTGTGTTTATCCAGTGGGGGTTATAAAGGTGTTGTGTTTATCCAGTGGGGGGTTATAAAGGTGTTGTGTTTATCCAGTGGGGGTTATAAAGGTGTTGTGTTTATCCAGTGGGGGTTGTAAAGGTGTTGTGTTTATCCAGTGGGGGTTGTAAAGGTGTTGTGTTTATCCAGTGGGGGGTTATAAAGGTGTTGTGTTTATCCAGTGGGGGGGGTTATAAAGGTGTTGTGTTTATCCAGTGGGGGGTTATAAAGGTGTTGTGTTTATCCAGTGGGGGGTTATAAAGGTGTTGTGTTTATCCAGTGGGGGGTTGTAAAGGTGTTGTTTATCCAGTGGGGGTTATAAAGGTGTTGTGTTTATCCAGTGGGGGTTATAAAGGTGTTGTGTTTATCCAGTGGGGGTTATAAAGGTGTTGTGTTTATCCAGTGGGGGGTTATAAAGGTGTTGTGTTTATCCAGTGGGGGTTATAAAGGTGTTGTGTTTATCCAGTGGGGGTTATAAAGGTGTTGTGTTTATCCAGTGGGGGTTATAAAGGTGTTGTGTTTATCCAGTGGGGGGTTATAAAGGTGTTGTGTTTATCCAGTGGGGGTTATAAAGGTGTTGTGTTTATCCAGTGGGGGGGTTGTAAAGGTGTTGTGTTTATCCAGTGGGGGGTTGTAAAGGTGTTGTGTTTATCCAGTGGGGGGTTATAAAGGTGTTGTGTTTATCCAGTGGGGGGTTATAAAGGTGTTGTGTTTATCCAGTGGGGGGTTATAAAGGTGTTGTGTTTATCCAGTGGGGGGTTATAAAGGTGTTGTGTTTATCCAGTGGGGGTTATAAAGGTGTTGTGTTTATCTAGTGGGGGGTTATAAAGGTGTTGTGTTTATCCAGTGGGGGTTATAAAGGTGTTGTGTTTATCCAGTGGGGGGTTATAAAGGTGTTGTGTTTATCCAGTGGGGGTTATAAAGGTGTTGTGTTTATCCAGTGGGGGTTATAAAGGTGTTGTGTTTATCCAGTGGGGTGTGTTATTAAAATCTCTGACATGGAGAACAGAGGCAGTTCTCCCCCTCCTGTAGGGGGCGCTGCTGACCCCGTGTGTTCTGTGTCTCCAGCTGCAGGAGACGGTGAAGCGGAAGCTGGAGAGCGCTGGCTCCCCCCTGGGTCGCGACCAGGTCAACGGCTTCGGCGACGGCTTCCCCCCTAGCAAGAAGGCGTGTCTGGACAACGGCGCCCCCCCCAACAGTTCGCCGCTGGACTCCAAGCTGGGCGTGGCCGAGGCGCTGCACGCCAACGGCGCGCCGGGGGAGGCGGCGGAGGGCGGCAGGGAGCCGGGCGTGGCCGACTTCCACCGGAAGGAGATGAAGCAGGAGCCCGACGACATCCTGCCCATCATGCCCCCCCCCGGGGGGGGCAGCAACATCCTGTTCCCCGACCTGAACCTGAACGAGCAGGAGTGGACGGAGCTGATGGAGGAGCTGAACTGCTCGGTGGCGTACGAGGACATCCAGGACATCCTGAACGACGGCTTCGACGAGCGCAAGGACCCGCTGGAGCTGGCCCCGCCCCCGCCGGGGGGGCCCGGGGGCGGGGCCTCCCAGAGCCTTCTCCCCCCGGACCTGGTCAGCGTCAAGTCGGAGTTCTCCCCGGCTTCGGTGGCGTTCGAGCCGGACCCCCGCACCGCATCCCCCCACGTCAGGACCGCGCCCCCCCAGCCCCGCCCCGCCGGCTCCCCTGCCGCCTCCGCGTCCTCGCCGGCTCTGCCCCCGTCCCAGCCGGCGCCGCCCCCCAGGCAGCTCCAGGCTCCGCCCGGCCACCTCCTCCCCCTGCCCCCCGGCCCCCCAGGACCCAAGGACCTGTCCCCCGCCCAGCAGCTGCAGCAGCTGGCGGCGCAGCAGCAGAGGGCGCAGCACCTCCACGGCCAGATGCACAAGCCCCCCCCGCCAGGGGGGGCCAAGTTCCACAGCCAGGGGCCCCGTGCCCACCCGCCACCCTGGCCCCCCATGGCCAACGCCTCCCCGAGCCCACTGGGGGGGCCGTTCGGCCTGGACAAGCCCAGCAGCCCCTCCGTGTACCCCCAGGACTACCCCCCCAGCACCCAGAAGCAGCTGCTGCTGCCCGGCCAGCCCAAAGCCCCTCCGAAGGCCGGGGGCGGGGGCTACCTGCAGGGGCCCCCCCCTGGCCACCATGGCATGCTGGGACACCCGCCGTCGGGGCCCCCCCTCGGCCACCCGGGGGCCCCCGCCCCGGCCGCCGTGCTGACCTACAACAACACCAAACCGCTGTCCCACTTCGAGGCGGGCCCGGGGCCGCCGCGGCCCCCCAGCGCCCAGAGCCACAACAAGGCGGCGCTGCTCACGTTGCTACGGCAACAGCAGCAGGTGAAGAAGAGCAGCATGGGCTTCAGGCAGCACCTGCCCCACCCACAGGTAGGACACGCCCACCGCCACAGGGGGAGGGGCTTCATGCTCATCAGTCATAGAGGGTCACATCAGCATCACGGCTGTCCTCAAAGGGCCAGAAGTAACTAATAAATGTAACTAAATGTAACTAAATGTAACTAAATGTAACTAAATGTAATGTAACTAAATGTAACTAAATGTAACTAAATGTAACTAAATGTAATGTAACTAAATGTAACTAAATGTAACTAAATGTAACTAAATGTAATGTAACTAAATGTAACTAAATGTAACTAAATGTAACTAAATGTAACTAAATGTAATGTAACTAAATGTAACTAAATGTAACTAAATGTAACTAAATGTAATGTAACTAAATGTAACTAAATGTAACTAAATGTAACTAAATGTAATGTAACTAAATGTAACTAAATGTAACTCAATGTAACTAAATGTAACTAAATGTAACTAAATGTAATGTAACTAAATGTAACTAAATGTAACTCAATGTAACTACTCCTTAGAGTTAAATAACTATGACTTATTCTCGTTACGAACATTACAGTTAGACAGAAAAAATGAACATTTGTTCAGTTAAAATGAAATACTGCATTGTGGGAAATGTAGTTTTTGTCAAAGCACACTTTTGAACTATTTTTAGACACACCACACGTTTAGACGTCTGTCCCACAGACCGATGTCTAAATGCTAACTGTAGCTTGATGATAACTGTAGCTTGACGCTAACTGTAGCTGGATGATAACTGTAGCTTGATGCTAACTGTAGCCTCTTGCTAACTGTAGCTTCATGCTAGCATCAGAATGCATCAACAATAACAAACTGAGTTATTTCTGCTCTGCTTTCATAACCAGACAGCAGCACATTCCAGGAATCACACACACACACACACACACACACACACACACACACACACACACACACACACACACACACACACACACACACACACTCCGTTTGTGTTCAGATTGTGTCCCTGAATCCTCAGACTGAAAGACTAGTTAAACTAGTTAGTGGTGTGTGTGTGTGTGTGTGTGTGTTAGAGAAGCAGCTGGTTGTTAAGGCTCCCACAGTGGGGCACGGGGGGGGGCTAGGGGGTCCGTGACAAAGCATCCTTTCATGGCCCCCCCTCTGTATTTAAATATAGCTGCTGCCCCCCCCCCCCATCTCCAACCAGAACCAGATGGAACAGGCTGCTCTTCTTCACACACACACACACACACACACACACACACACACACACACACACACACACACACACACACACACACACACACTCTGGGTGGGGGGCGCCCCCTGCTGGACTCCCTCATGACTACATGTTTGTTTTCCCATCAGGACCAGAACAACTACCCGGCCCCCCCACACGGCCCCGGCCCCACCGGCATGGCCCCGGCGTCTTCCGTCAACAACGGCATGACCCCCCAGGCCGGGGCCGGCGCCATGGCGGGTAACCACGGCAACGCGGCGTACCTGAGCAGCGCGGCGCTGAAGCAGCAGCAGTTCCTGCAGCGGCAGCAGCTGATGGAGCAGGTGGGTGCCCCGCCCCCCGGCCCGGCCCCCGGCCCCACCCCCTCTCACCACCTCCCTCCCCCCCCAGGAGAAGCAGCGGCAACAGGACCAGCAGCTCCAGCGCCACCTGACCCGCCCCCCGCCACAGTACCAGGACCAGCCAGCCAATCAGAGCGCCTTCCCCCCCCCACCCGTCAGCCAGTTCACAGGTGGGTGGTCCGTGTCGTGCGGTGACGCCCGGTCATGCCCCCCCCACCCGTTAACACGTGTCTGTCTCCCAGCAGGTTCCTCTCAGCCAATGGGGAGCGTCGGCTCCATGGGAGGCTCCGCCCCCGCCTCCCAGCACATGTTCCCCCAGAACCAAGGCATGATGGGAATGAACATGGGTCAGGCCGGGGGGGTGGTCCCGCCCCCGGCGGCGGCTCAGGGCGACATCACCCTGTCGTCGTGTGGGGGGGGCGGAGGGGGCGGGGCCAGCGTGGACGTGCAGCAGGTGCTCTACAACAACATGAGCCTGCACCCCGCCCACCCCCCCCAGCAGGGGGCGGGGCTGCAGCAGGGGGCGGGACTCCAGCGCCAGCCGCTGGTGCCCATGAGCGCCCCCTACAGGCAGAACCCGCTGACGCAGCAGCACCTGAAGACGCCCCCCAGCGCCGCCCTGATGAAGCAGCAGCAGCTCGCCGCCCGCCTGGGGGGGGGCGCAGGGGGGCGCCCTGGCCGGCCCCCTCCAGGGGCCCCCCAGCGGCGGCTGGCAGCAGCAGCTGGCCAACCCGCCGCCCTCCAGCAGCGCCGGCCTGCCCCCCAGCGCCTTCAGCGGCCCCCCCGCCTCCTTCCACATGCAGCAGCAGCCGTCTCGCATTCCCAAGATGCCCCCCGGGGCCGCGCCCTTCGGGGCCAACCCCGGGGGCCGCCCCCTGGGTGGGGGCCTGAACCCGGGGCAGCAGATGATGCAGCAGCGGGCCCCGCCCACCCCTCAGATGGCCAATCAGCAGCAGCCGCAGGCGGGGCAGAACGCGGGGGTCCTGCCCGAGCTGGCGGCGTTCGGGGCCCCCCCCCAGCAGGGCGGCGGCCGTCCGGGGCTGCCGTGTAACCAGGGTTACCAGGTGACCCGGCCGGCCAATCAGCAGCAGCAGCTGGCGTTCGGCTACAACGCGGCGGCGGGGAGCTTCGCCGGGGAGAGCGAGCTGGTGGAGTCGCTGCTGAAGGGCCAGAGCAGCCAGGAGTGGATGGCCGACCTGGACGAGCTGCTGGCCAGCCACCGCTAGACACGCCCCCCACCGCTGGACACGCCCCCCACCGCTGGACACGCCCACCACCGCTGGACACGCCCACCGGAGCGAACCCGCCCAGAGCCACGCCCACTGGAAACATGGCAACTTCCTGTAGGCCACGCCCACGGCCACGCCCCCCACTGATGTCACCAGTGGGTGTGGTCAGGAGAATGAACAGGAAGTGAGAGAGGAACCTTCAGCTGGTTCAGAACCAGACGGACACACACACACACACACACACACACACACACACACACACACACACACACACACACACACACACACACATACACATACTGTACACACACACACACGCACACATACACATACTGTACACACACACACACACGCACACATACACATACTGTACACACACACACACACACACACACATACACATACTGTACACACACACACACACACACACACATACTGTACACACACACACACACACACACACATACACATACTGTACACACACACACACACGCACACACATACACATACTGTACACACACACACACACGCACACACATACACATACTGTACACACACACACACACGCACACACACACATACTGTACACACACACACACACACGCACACACACACAGACTGTACACACACACACACACACACACACATACTGTACACACACACACACACGCACACACATACACATACTGTACACACACACACACACGCACACACATACACATACTGTACACACACACACACACGCACACACATACACATACTGTACACACACACACACACACGCACACACACACATACTGTACACACACACACACACACGCACACATACACATACTGTACACACACACACACACACACACGTAAACACTGGGGGGGGGGGTTCGCGATCCAGACTACTACTGAAACCACTGCTCCGCCCACAGCGCCCCCTACAGGCTGGTGCCCCGCCCCATCCTGTTGCCACTGCCACGCCCACTCGACACCATCGCAGTGTCCGACGCACGGTCGCCATGACAACGCTGCCGTCGATCAGCTGACTGTTTCCTGTAAACGTCTGGATGTCTTCCTGTGGATTTCACCTGACGCGGGGTCAGGAGTGGGGGGGGGGGGGCTCCCTGGGAGGCGTGGCCACCAGTTGGTGTGTTTAATGTCTGTTTATTTTAAATCCATGTCGTTCTTTAAGGTCGAAAGGGGCGGAGTCTGAGACCAGTGCTCCATTTGGGGCGATCGGATTGGTTAAACTGGGTTGGGTTATATGTTGGTTGGGCGTGGCCAAAGCCAGCCCCCAGGCGTAGATATCGATCGGGTTATTGATCGGGTTGTTGATCCTCGCCCTGAGCTCCTTGTTCTTCCCTGACCTTTGACCCTGTCACCTGCGGCCCCCTCTAGGGGGCGCCGTCGTTCTATCTACTGTACCGTCGCCATGGTTACCTGGTTCCACGTTTTCATCCATGCGGCTGCAGAATCTTTGAGCTTCCAGCACGGCTCGGCTTCCAGCGGGCCCCACAGGGCCCCCGGGGGCCTCTGGGCTCCACGGTGTAAATGTATAAATATATTTTTTGTATGTAAGCCTTTCCTATTGATCTGGAGAAGATAGATGTTATTTTTATAAATGGCAGCGGATGTTTTGTAAGTATTTTATACTTTTGATATGGTTCTCTGTAAAACAAGAGTATTATGTAAATATAGTTCTTTAGAAACACAAACGTCTTCCTGCCTGTTTTTAACCGCTCCATGGTTTATCGTGGCGTTTACCCCACCTGTTTAACATGCCCTAAAACAAATTGTAACTTCATCATAAATTAAATCCACCAGACGAGCAGCTTCAGAAATGTTTATCTGATTATTCTGACAGCACTTGAACGCATCATAGTGATACAACTGTGTTGATTTTCCCCTAAACTAGTTGTTTACTAGTTGTTTACTAGTTGTTTACCACTGACGGGTTGTTAGAGAACAATAGTTAAGGGATTGTTTACAAACATTCAGCACAAACAAAGGTTTGTGGAAAATAACAATTTCTGTCATAAATTTGCTGAGTCGTTAAAGATTTAACAGTAAAAATTTAATTAAAAATTAATAAAAATTTGTTAAATGACAAAACCTGGAGGTCCAGACGTCCGTCACACACAGGTCTGACACCAGGGGGCGCTCTCCGTCAGCAGGGGGGTGAAGCTGAGCTGACGGAGGGTCAGAGGTGAACAACAAACCAGCTGTGGATAAATAAACAAACAGATAAATAAACACGTCAGAACGTGATGTTTGTTCTGGAATAAAAATGAAAATAAGAGGTCAAAGGTCATTTGCCGCTTTGGGCTGGCCTTACTTGCGTGGTCCTGGTGGGTTTGACCTCTGACCTCACAGCACAGGTGTGACCCCACCTGGTGACAGAAACAGGAAGTATATCTGACCAGCAGCTCAGATGTTCACCTGGTAATAGAAGCCACATGTTTGTCGTCACGGGTCGAACACGCCTCAGGTATGTCCTGTATGTCCTCACACACACACACACACACACACACACACACGGGGCGGCCCGCGTGTGGAATGTGTGTTAGCGTGTATTTTTAGCGTGTCGTCTCCCCGGCAGACGACCAGCAGTTGTTCTCAGCGTCACAAGAGTTTTCCATCCAACGACAGCTGTGTGTCGTCATGACGACAGTCGACCACCTGATGACTGGAGCTCCGCCCTCCGTCCACGCTGATGCTGCAGGTTCACCGTCCATCCCATAATCTGAGGGGCCATGACGACCATCAGGAATTCTGGTACCATAGACTCTGAAACGCTGATGTCACGCCGAGCCAATCAGAGGCAGAGTGGGCGGGGCCGTGGGGTCACCACATTAGGATCTGGTGGCCTTCAGTCGCTGATGTGACCTGGTGAAGGTCAAACGTAGCGGTTAGCCTTGAATGCTAACCTCCCACAGAGGTTGGATTGTTTCTCTATCTAACATCTGGACTTGTGAGGCTTGGGGTGGGGTGGGGGGGGTGTCACATGTTCGCTCTGGCGTCAGCTGACCCGATCGCTCGGGAGGTGAGGATGACACGAGGGCGAGTTCACACGGCGTTGCCATGGCGACGGGGAAAACAAACAGCAGAAACACACGGCTTCTGTCGACTGGCTCCGCCTCTCTGGATTTATTTTGTTCACACATTTTTGTTCAGCGCCTCCCTGAAATAACACACCTGTGAGAGACGCCTGGGCAACCGATGTCCTCGAACGCATCACGGAGGAGGAGGAGGAGGAGGAGGAGGAGGAGGAGGAGGAGGAGGAGGGTCCACAAACAGAACGTCTGCTCCTCCTGGCCTTCAGGCCCGATAAGAATCCACTTCTAACCGTCATGTGTTGTGTTTGTGGTGACGGCGGCGTATGGAGCGTCACAACCCACCAGCGTCGCAGCGAACACTCCGAACGGGACGTTTGTTAATGTGGGGACAAAAACCTCCCTCCTGCTCCAGAGAGAATGAGTGGGTTTAAAAACATCACATGACCTTATCAAACGGAGGGAAGTGGGCGGGGTTTAATGTGGGGCGGACTGTCCCTTTAAAGATGTTGAGCAGCTTTAAACTTCCAGTAAGACAAAGTTAATCATCCTCAATGCTGACTGGGAGGTTTCACACATCCTGTGTGTGTGTGTGTGTGTGTGTGTGTGTGTGTGTGTGTGTGTGTGTGTGTGTGTGTGTGTGTGTGTGTGTCTGTGTGTGTGTGTGTGTGTGTGTGTGTCTGTGTGTGTGTGTGTGTGTGTGTTTTATTTGCTCATATAAACATCTATAAAATGGAAATGGAGAAAAACATGAGGACCCGAACAGGAAACTGATTCCACAGCTTTGTTCTCAAACTTAAAACAATTTAAATTTATTTACATTACAGTTAAATCAACTGTATGACGTCACATCTCGTTATAATTGTGGTCAGAAATACATTTTTTTATATAATAACTTTGTTTAGGTTTTTTAATCATCCAGGAGCTTTAATTTATTATATTTCTTCTTTTCCTTTTTGGCTTTTCCCTTCAGGGGTCGCCACAGCGAATCAACCGCCTCCATCTAACCCTGTCCTTTGCATCCTCTTCTCTCACACCAACTACCTTCATGTCCTCTTTCACTACATCCATAAACCTCCTCTTTGGTTTTCCTCTAGGCCTCCTGCCTGGCAGTTCAAAACTCAGCATCCTTCTACCAATATATTCACTATCTCTCCTCTGGACATGTCCAAACCATCTCAGTCTGGCCTCTCTGACTTTATCTCCAAAACCTCTAACATGTGCTGTCCCTCTGATGTACTCATTCCTGATCCTATCCTTCCTGGTCACTCCCAGAGAGAACCTCAGCATCTTCATCTCTGCTACCTCCAGCTCTGTCTCCTGTCTTTTCCTCAGTGACACTGTCTCTAGACCAAACAACATCGCTGGTCTCACCACAGTTTTGTACACCTTTCCTTTCATTTTAGCTGAAACTCTTCTATCACACATCACACCTGACACTTTTCTCCACCCATTCCATCCTGCCTGGACACGCTTCTTCACCTCTTTTCCACACTCTCCATTGCTCTGGACTGTTGACCCCAAGTACTTAAAATCCTCCACCTTCTTGATCTCTTCTCCCTGTAACCTCACTCTTCCACTTGGGTCCCTCTCATTCACACACATGTACTCTGTCTTACTGCGGCTAACCTTCATCCCTCTCCTTTCCAGGACAAACCTCCACCTCTCTAGCTTCTCCTCCACCTCTTCCCTACTCTCACTGCAGATCACAATGTCATCTGCAAACATCATAGTCCATGGAGATTCCTGTCTAACCTCGTCTGTCAGCCTGTCCATCACCATAGCGAACAAGAAGGGGCTCAGAGCTGATCCCTGATGCAGTCCCACCTCCACCTTGAACTCCTCTGTCACACCTACAGCACACCTCACCACTGTCTTACAGTCCTCATACATGTCCTGCACCGCTCTAACATACTTCTCTGCCACTCCAGACTTCTTCATACAATACCACAGTTCCTCTCTGGGCACCCTGTCATAAGCTTTCTCCAGATCTACAAAAACACAATGCAGCTCCCTCTGGCCTTCTCTGTACTTCTCTATCAACATCCTCAAAGCAAATACTGCATCTGTAGTACTCTTTTTTGGCATGAAACCATACTGCTGCTCACAAATGCTCACTTCTGCCCTTAGTCTAGCTTCCACTACTCTTTCCCATAACTTCATTGTATGGCTCATCAGCTTTATTCCTCTGTAGTTGCCACAACTCTGCACATCTCCCTTGTTCTTAAAAATGGGCACCAGCACACTTCTCCTCCACTCCTCAGGCATCTTCTCACTATCTAAGATCCTGTTGAACAACCCAGTCAGAAACTCTACTGCCACCTCTCCTAGACACTTCCAAACCTCTACAGGTATATCATCAGGACCGACTGCCTTTCCACTCTTCATCTTCTTCAGTGCTCTCCTCACTTCATCCTGGCTAATCTTTGCTACATCCTGGTCCACAACAGTCACCTCTTCTAGTCTTTGTTCTCTCTCATTTTCCACGTTCATCAACTCTTCAAAGTACTCTTTCCATCTTCCCATCACACTGCTGGCACCTGTCAATAGACTTCCATCCCTATCCTTAATCACCCTAACCTGCTGCACGTCCTTCCCATCTCTGTCTCTCTGTCTTGCCAGCCTGTATAGATCAGTCTCTCCCTCCTTACTGTCCAACCTAGCATACAAGTCATCATAAGCTTCTTGTTTGGCCTTTGCTACCTCTACCTTCACCTTACGCTGTATCTCCCTGTACTCCTGTCTACTCTCCTCAGTCCTCTCAGTGTCCCACTTCTTCTTAGCTAACCTCTTTCTCTGTATACACTCCTGTACCTCCTCATTCCACCACCAAGTCTCCTTATCTACTTTCCTTCCAGATGACACACCAAATACTCTCCTACCTGTCTCCCTGATCACATTAGCTGTAGTTGTCCAGTCATCTGGAAGCACCTCCTGACCACCCAGAGCCTGTCTTAACTCCTTCCTAAAGGTCATGCAACACTCTTCCTTTTTTAGCTTCCACCATTTCGTCTTCTGCTCTGTCTTTGTCCTCTTCATCTTCCTCACCACCAGAGTCATCCTACACACCACCATTCTATGCTGTTTGGCTACACTCTCACCTACCACTACTTTACAGTCACTGATCTCCTTCAGGTTACATCGTCTACACAAGATGTAGTCTACCTGTGTGCTCCTACCACCACTCTTATAGGTCACCCTATGTTCCTGCCTCTTCTGGAAGAAAGTATTCACTACAGCCATTTCCATCCTTTTTGCAAAGTCAACTACCATCTGTCCTTCTGCGTTCCTCTCCTGGATACCAAACCTGCCCATCACTTCCTCATCACCTCTGTTACCTGCACCAACATGTCCATTGAAGTCTGCACCAATGACAACTCTCTCACTTCTAGGTATGCTCTGCATCACTTCATCAAAGTCCAACCAGAATTTCTCCTTCTCCTCCAGCTCACATCCTACCTGTGGAACATACCCACTAACAACATTGAACATCACACCTTCTATTTCTAGCTTCAGACTCATCACTCTATCTGACACTCTTTTTACCTCCAGGACATTCCTAACAAACTCCTCCTTCAAGATAACTCCTACTCCATTTCTCTTTCTATCTACACCATGATAGAACAACTTGAACCCTGCTCCTAAACTTCTAGCCTTGCTACCTTTCCACCTGGTCTCCTGGACACACAGTATGTCTACCTTCCTCCTCTGCATCATGTCGACCAACTCTCTACCTTTTCCTGTCATAGTTCCAACATTCAACGTCCCTACTCTTAGTCCTATACTCTTGGCACTCCTCTTCTCTTTCTTCGTGCGAACGCACTTTCCTCCTCTCCTTCTTCGACCAACAGTAATCCAATTTCCACCGGCGCCCTGTAGGTCAACAGCGCCGATGGCGGCCGTTGTTAACCCGGGCCTCGACCGATCCGGTATGGAAGTCATATGTTTGATTCGCATCTTTGATTTGGCAAAAGTTTTACGCCGGATGCCCTTCCTGACGCAACCCTCTGTATTTATCCGGGCTTGGGACCGGCACAATAAGACACTGGCTTGTGCCCTCTTGCGGCTACATTTAATTTATTATATTTATAACGATAAATTATGTTTATATGTCCTTATATACATTTATTCATAAATTTCTCACTTATCCATTTAAATATTAATTTAATAAAGTTAAACTCTGATTCCTTCATTTTAAACTGATTTGATAATCTTCATCTTTCCGTGCCGTGGGCGTGTCCCTGAACGCAGCACCCTGAAGACACGCCTCCAGCCCTCGCGGCTCGCGCGGTGCGTTCACGGGCGTTTTCGGTCAGTGTTTGAAAACTTGTCAACAGAGTGAACCGGAGCACCGGAGCACCGGGGGGATGGGCTGCACGCAGAGCAAGGTGAGTCCACCGACACGCGCCCCGGTTCCGGTTGGACTCGGTGGGAGCCCGTTAACACGCGGCGGGGGGTGGGGTGGTGGGGGGGGGGTCACCGCCGTACCGACGCGAAACGAGCCGGGAACGAGCTCCGGTAGAGAACGGAGCGCGGGCACAAAGTACCGAACCCCGGTACCGGAACAAAGGCGGGATTTTGGCGCCGGAATTTGAATCCCGGAGCCTGAACGTTACGGTCTCCGGTGGTCGGGAACATCTGGTTTCAATCGGGACGGTGTCCCACCGGACCGGACCGGTGAACCGGACCGGTGAACCGGACCGGTGAACCGGGAGACGGAACTGCTGGTAAAGTTTTAAAACTTCAGACGTGACCCGCGAGATTCAAAGCCACGTGACTCTTTATTGATTTACGGTCAGATTTGATGAATACTAACAGAGACTTTAACGGGACCCGGTTTTGTCACCGGGTTCCGGTGTGAACGGTGTCGGTGTTCCGGTGAGTCTGTTGTGGGTCCGAACGGGTCACCGGATCCGGATCCGTGTCTGGATGGACGCAACTGACGGGGCGGGGCTACGTTTTGAAGGCTCCGCCCACAAATGTGACGTCGTTGAAGCTACCTGGGGTTTATGCTAAAGGAAGCTAAAGCTAACGTCCATCAGAGGGTTAATGTGACATCATGACCTAATGATGATGTCATCCATGACAGGCTAATGCTAATGCTAACTTTTGGGGTGGTGTTCATGAACGACCTAATGATGGGAAACTGCTGACAATGCATTCTGGGAAGCGTGTGACAGGAAGTGGGCGGGGACATTGGTGCAGGATTATCAATCAGACTGATTGTTTCCAGCATAGCGTCGCCACGGTTACGTAAGACGGAACCCAGGAGGGTTCTGATTGGCTCAGAGAAGAAGAGACTTAAAGGCTCAGATACTGAGCCGCTGGAGCCAGAGAGGCCCCTCCCACTCCCCCTCCCCCCCCCTCCTCCTCCTCGAAGCGTTCTGATTGGTCAGACAAACACCTGTTTGTTAATTTGTTTATGCTTTGTTTGTGTTTGTCCACAAACATCCCGTGTGAGGAATTCTGGGTAATGAAGTCCTTCAGAACGGGGCTCATGGAGGGGTCAAAAGGTCACGATGTCGCCCAGAACTGCAGGGCGGGTCCACGTGGTTGCCAGGGTGACGAGCCACAACGCTTCGCTTGATTGGTGGTGACCTCTGTGGAGGGGCGGGGCCTGTGGATTAATCTGAGCAGGATGGACGTGACGTTACCGGCTAGCACGGATGTAGCACCATGCTACGTCATCTGCTACGGCATCTGCTGGCCCCCCCCTGCCAGGCCAGGACCCCCCATGAGACCCCCCCAGAGCCGTGGTTTGTGCAGCTGTTGGAACCACAGAGGAGGCGATGATGTCACTTCCTGCTCCTCCAAGCCCCGCCCGACAGTCCTGATCCCTCAATGATATCATGAAACACGGGCTAGCGTGCTAATGCTAAACACGTAACCACGGCGCTCTTGTGGTCGGATGAACGGATGCGTTTCCTGTCGTGACGCC